>PVKH010027149.1:0-13060 GCA_004027955.1 Chaetophractus vellerosus | reverse complement strand
AACTCTTATAACTATTTCCAACCTTCTACAAATTAGGCCCTTCTCTAAAAAACAATACGGGGAGTCATCTGGGTGCTCTGCTCTCTGCTCCCTGCTCCCCTGCCACAAAATCTCAAGCGATTAAAAAAGACTAGATGTCAGAGCTACTAGGGACCCCCTCCCAGCTGTCCCCACCATCTTTAAAGTCCTTCCCACCCCTGCCTCTGCATTCTCAGGGAAGATAGGCACTTTAGTGGATACCTTACCATTATTCCAGATTCTCGGTTTTTAATCTCTTTGAACATTCATGGGCACACACCTTTAACGTTTCTTTAGGAAGAAACCCAAAGTTTTAATTCCTCCATTTCTGAGAGATGATTTTCAAAAACAAGAGTATGTCAGTAATACTGAAATCAAACATCACACTTAAGCTTCCTAAAAATATTACCCAGTACAATGCCTCCTTTATATTCCTACGTGCCCACCCCCCAAGTGCACACCTGTGCACTTGCGCACGCACACACACACTTTAGGCTGTCATTTAGACATTGAAATGTATAATTTAATATCTGTAATAGCATCTACTTAAAGGACATTTGCACATGATTCTTTTCATCAAAGCTATAATCAAAACTGGAGTTTTTATTGAATTTCAGACTAAATAGGTAGATTCATGGATGGCAAATACTGAATATAATTCAGACAAGAATTTAAAATGCACTCAACTTGCCTGGCACACACATCTGCATCTTTTTCAATTTGCAGCAAAAGTCCTTTTCATCCATCTCATAGCCCAGTCTTTTGTTAGGTATGTCATAAATACCAGTTAAACAAATGTTACTATCTCTTAGTCTTAACAAACAAGTTAGAAATCTATTGTTGTGATTTTGGCCATAATCTAAATCTACTTGACCCTAACACAAATACCAATTGAATCAAGAGCAAATAATGAGCAGCTGCTTGCACTGGACGTACACATACCTCTGTCATTTGAACTGTTTTGAAGTCGGTCTTGTTTAGAAGACAAATGGTTAGCAGCTGCAAGTTCAACTACAGAGTGCTTGGTAAGAAGGCAGAGAAGGAACCAGAGGGAATTAAATCGCCATTTCATACATTCAGGGTGGAATTCCTTTCCAACAAACATCTTTCATTTCCCTGGGAAGAACTAATCCCAATATGACCTTTGAACCTGGGGAAACACAGGGCTGTGCTTTGAAAAAAGGAATCTAGTTTGAAGGCTAGGTAGAGCTGGGAGAGTGGAGGAGTCACTCCTTTTGCTCGTCTCCATTTTGTTCATTTCCTTTAAGGGAGTGTGTGGGACACGGGAAAATTCCCCAAACCACCAGGTCCAAAGCCTGGATTTAGATGAATGATGCTGAACAAGTTACTTCCTGTTTGTCCCTAGTTTTCTCCTTTGCAAAATAAAGGGGCAAAAATAGATCAATCAATTAATTAATGAGGCAAGACTGGATGACCTCTAGCTAGACCAGGGATGTACAATAGAACTTTCTGCAATGATGAAAATGTTTAATCTGTGCTTCTAAAACCATAGCAATTAGCCACACGTGGCCACTGAGCCCTTGAAATGTGGCTAGTGCAACTTAGGAACTGATTTTTAAATTTTATTTGATTTTAATTAAATAAAAGTGGCTACCATTTTGGACAATGCAGCTCTAGAAAGACTTCTAGCATTTTACGCAGTCTTGAAAGGGCAGAACAGATGTGGGTTCAAGACTTAGGTCTACTACTTACTAGTTGTGCAACCTTGTGCAAACTACCTCTCTGAGCTTCATTTTCCTTATGTGTACCATAGAACACTACGACATTTCTTACAGAATTTTAGTGAAAATTTGAGATAGTGAATGTAAAAAAGACCAGAATAGGCCTTCAATAAATGGTAGTCATTTTTCTAACTATGATATGCAGGTTCAAAAATTCCATGTGACTTCATCTTGCTGTTCTTTCCTACACTAGGATCTATACTTTATTATACCACAGATTAACAGCTGTGGTCCCACAGATGCAGCTACAGAGGCAGCACTAGTCTATCCAGAAAACAACTTGCTCAGGAATTGTTCCAAGTCCTCAGCTGTGAGCAAGCCACCAGAAACCCAAGTCTGTGCCTCCGGAACCACTGATTTCCGATTACCGTGTCCCCTCCACCTCCAGGTCATTCAGGAATTCACAGTGCTCTCTGCCCCATGACCGCACATCAAGCTGAAACTGTACGAAGCAACCAAAACACCTATTGGTGGTTTCTGGTACTTTCCCCACAAACTGTCCCCTTAACTTCCCCTAATAAATATAAAAGGGCTTCTTTTTTATTTGGAAATGCAATAGGACCATCAACTATTTTTCAATGCTCAGTGATTTAGAACATTTAGAAACAGAAATGCAACATGCAGCCCTTCTGCTCCTCTTTCTGACCCCTGCCACCCCCTGCTCCACTCCCAGCGGCTTCCGTGCTCTGCCTGGGGCCCTCGTGGCTTCTGCACCCTGCTCTCAACATGTGCCCCCTGAGTGGACCAACACCCAAGTAAAACCTGGGCATTTATAATCTATAATGGGAAATTGTAGTCTATAGATCAGCCCTCTCTATCACTCTTTAGGCCAGGGACCTGTGACCTGTTATTTTCTCCCATTTCTCTTCTCTCCCTATCTTAATAAATTGTTGGCCTCACTCAAAAAAACAAAAGAAATGCAACATGCTATATTTGTGGCCAACCCAGCATCAGTTTAGTTACCAAGACAAGACAAAAGAGACAATGTTTTAGAAGTAGTGTTCTAGTAAAATTATAGAAGTGGTGCAATAGCTATCTAAATTAACAGAACATGTTAAAAGCCCAGCCCAAGTATTCCACTGGTGCCTTCTTTTAGTGAATGGAACTTTTCCTTGGGCCCAAAGACCATGTTTTATCAGTGGATACAAATGAATGCCAAAGAAAAACAGGATAAATTTTGTATTATTAATAATTATTGGAATCTTAAGCTGCTCATTTCTTCCTCTCTCCCCACCATTCCACAGACCCTGAGAGGGAGAGAGTTGAAATACAGGCTGGCATTGTTAGGATTTCAATCTCAATTTGAGTAAGCCATGAGACAGAAGTTTTACAGTTAGCTTGGAATTCTTGCTAACTTCTAAGGCTTCTCGTGACAAGGACATTCTTGAAAGGGTTTTGTTTTTTGCTTGTTTTCTTTTTCCCTCCCCTGAAGAGTGGTATAAAAATAAAAAAAGGACAAATAGTTTTGAATCTGGACTCTCAAATGTAATGAGAGTCTGATTTTTTTTTTTAAAGATTTATTTATTTTATTACATACCTCCCCTCCCCCCCACTGCGGGGACGCGCTGAGACTGGTCACTGCGCAGGCGTGGCTTTCCCCGCTTGTGGGCGGCTTCTGCTGCTATTCACGGCCGGCTCTCAGTTCGCGGGTGGCTGGCTGAACTCCATTCGCGGGTGACCTGCCCTGTCCGTGGCAGCTTTTTGCCCTGCCCACGGCGGCTCTGGCCCGCCCATGGCGGCTTGCCATTCTCAAGGCGGTCTGCCCGCTAGGAGAGGTCCCCGGGAACCGAACCCGGGGCCTCCCATGTGGTATACCGGCACCCTATCCACTGGGCTATCCAGCCGGCCCCTGATCTAATTTTTAAAAACTAACTTGGATATGTAAGTTAAATCACAATAAACATAATTAACTTAGAACCAAACTGATATATATGAAAACATGATTGGCTAATTTGTCATGTCTCCTTACCAAACCCCAAATTCCAATATTTAACCTAAACCTGGTGGGGAGCCGATGTCACTCAGTGGTTGAGCGCTGGTTTCCCACATTCAAGATCCCGGGTTCAGGCCCTGGCATGAAAAAATAAGCAAAATTAAAATAAGTCAGTGGGCCCTACTTTGGAATTTACACTCCCCAGTGATAGAGGTGGACTCAGTTGTGTTTTCCCTACACATGACTTTGTTGCCCCTCTATTTGAACCTATAATTAGCACTAGAGTTGATAGTTGTATGTCCAAGAGACTTAAATCTTTGCACTATCCATGTGCCAGTTGGGCCCTGAATCTCAACAGACTTGCAACACCTACTCTGCAGTTCATTGGACTCACCCACGACAACTAACAAGGAGGAGATGACTGACAATGATCATCTCAAGGAACAGAGAGAGTCTGCAACTGCAAGCAAGAAAGTCCCATCCATCTGCTCCATAGGACATAAGCCCCCTCTCAATTAGAGGTAGAGAGGGCATCACCATCACAGACTCCTCAGGATTGGGGAATGGACAATGGACTAGAGTAGACTTACAGTTGTTCCACTGTAGACTTGTGATCCTAGCAATGGAAAAACTTTTATCATGGATATGTGGAGGCAGTGGCCCCTGGAGGTCCTGAGGGGAGGGAGAGGGAAAAATAGGGGTAATTTGGGGGCATTTTTGGGACTTGGGAACTGTCCTGAATTACATTGCAATGACAGATACAGGCCATTGTATATCACGTAATAACTTGCAAAAACGTGTGGGAGAGTATAAACTACAATGTAAACTATGATCATTGCTTAGTGGCACTGCTCCAAGATGTGTTCATCAATTGTGACAAATGTACCATGCTAATGAAGGATGTTGCTGATGCAGGAAAATGTGGGAGTGCTAGGGAGCGGAACATATGGGAATCCCCTATTTTTTGTGAACATTTATGTAATTTAAGTTTCTTTTAAAAATATATTAAATAAATTAAATAAATTAAATAAAATAAATAAAATAACCTGAACCTGAACTCAAATAAATCGTTCCATTTTCTCTGAAGATAAATGCACTTACAAGCACCTAAGATTCTAAACTCTTCTTCATAACAAACTCAAAATAGGTCAATTCAGAAAGGTATTCATTTCAAGGGGAATTGTCTGTGGTTATTTTGAAAACTACTACTTTTAAAACTGACATTATGAAGCTTAAAAACAGTCCCTCCAACTAAGGATCATGAATCTTTTCCTCCCCCATTTCCTTCCTTCCTTTTCCTTCAGCCACCTAGGAGAGTGGGGATGTAGAGGGGTACATTTTCAGAGCTTCAGATTATTACTTGAAAATAATTTTATTTTAGGACATTGGATAGAGTTACCAAAATTCAGTGATATGTAACCCTGGATAATTTTCAAACCAAGTAAGTGTTCTAAATGAAAACTTATGGTATACACTACCATAAAAAAAATGTGAGTAAGGATAAAAGCTCAACCACCTCCTTCCACTCTAGCCATGTGAACTTTGGCAAGTTCCTTCCCTTCTCTGGGTATGGTTTCCTCATCTATCAAATGAAGGCAGGGGACTAGAGAATGTGTAGGGTCCCATTTAGCCCTAACAGGATCTGTGTCTGAAGAGCTGGGCAGCTGCTTCCTATTTTCCTGGCTCCCTGGAAAGACCAGGAGAGTCCCTAGCCCAGACGGCCCCCCAGGAAGCTGCTACTGAAAGCAATTCAAGATGAAAAAGCTATAAAGCAGCTTTTCAATAAAGTATTGAAAAGAAAAAAATCAAGTTATCACATTTTGCAGATAATACTGGTAAATCTAGAAATATATATTCAATCAAAAGATTACCAGATAAAATAAGTGAATTTACACACATCTACAAGAGATAAACATCATAAAAATCAAACCAGAGTCAAGATGGAGAAAATAAATTAGAATACTTTCAATCACAACAGATCAAAATGTTATGTTAAATACTTGAAATAGTAACTCAAAACACAAGAGAATTATTCAGAAGAAACTGTAACAGCATAACAGGAAAACTGGATGAAGATTAGTTAATAAATGGATAGACCGTAAACATTTTTTAGTTTTCTTAACCCTGCCAAATTAAAAAAAAAAAAACTTACAACTATTAACACTATGTAAGAATTAAAAAGACATTTTAGAAATATATCAAAATACAATAAAGACCAAGTAAAGATAACCTGAAAATACAATAAATGGGTAAATAAATCATATTTAATAAACTAACAAGATACCAGAACTCATTGTGGAGAAAAATTAACCTGAACCCATACCTCACACCAAATGCATCTATTAAACCAGGTTGGATGAAGAGTTGAACACATAAGGGAGAGAAAGGACAAGAAGAATATTAAGCAACATACTCCTTCTGGTTGCAGAGAAATGACAGATATCTAACTACTACAAAAAAGTAGGCTATCCCATACAAAAGACATGCTTTGAAGATATAAAAAATATTTTTTTCTTAAGTAATACAACATAAAAGGTAAACACCACAAAGGGGAAATATAACTATCACATAATTTATAAAACTTTAAAATACAAAGCATATAAAAACTATTTAAACATGTCTACTAAAGAATGGTTAGAGGGGAACAAAAGTTTGCATGTGACTAAATACAAAGTGCTCAGCCTGGTACCAGAAAGCCATCCCAACCTACCTCTCCAGCTTCATTTCCCACAACCTGCACAATGCACCCGTCACACTAAACTACTTGCAATCTTCTCCACACATCCCAAGCTTTCCCACTGTGTGAAGCTGCTCACCCGGTGCTCTCTTCCTGCCACACCCTCCCCTCATTCCCACAAAAATCTTAGCCATCCTTCAAAACCCAGCTCACATGTCATCTCCTCCATGAAGCCTCTCCTAGTTTCCCTCACTGGATGTATGTTCTCTTTCCTCAGAGCCCTCACAGTACGTTTTGGTTTTTTTAAGATTTATTTTTATTTATTTATTTATCCCCCGCCTTGCTGCTTGTGCTCACTGTGTCCATTTGCTTTTTGCGTTTTTCTGTGGCTGCTTATCTCCCTTTGTTGCATCATCTTGCTGCGCCAGCTCACCGTGCTGCACGGGCCGTCAGTTCACTGAGCAAGGCAGGCCATCAGGCTGGCTTGTCTTTACCAGGAGGCCCCAGGAACCGAACCCGGGACTTCCCATATGGTAAACGGGAGCCCAACCAATTGAGCCACAGCCGCTTCCCTCACAGTATATTTTTGTTGTTGTTCCTCTTCTTTTGGGGCACTTTTCTTACTCTGCAGCCATTTGTTTCCTTCTTCTTGTCTCCCTGCAACCTGCCTTCCACCCCCACCCCCCCATAAGAGATTTTAAGTTCCTTGGAGGCAAAAACAACCTTATTCATTTTTGAATCACCTACTGGCATAGTGACTTACATTCACTAAGCATTCAATAAATATTTGTTTGTACTGAATTGATGAAATAAAGAAAACTATCACATGTCAAAAATACAGCCTGGCTAATAATTAAAGGCAAGCAGAATAACCTTTAAAGGAGTCCTTATATGGCCTACTAAAACTAAGGGAAGCAGATGTGTCTCAAGCAATTGGGCTCCTGTCTACTATATGGGGGGTCCCGGGTTCGGTTCCTGGGGCCACCTGGTGACGGAGAGCTGGCCCGCATGGAGAGCTGGCGCAATAAGATAACGCAACAAAAAAAGAGACACAGGGCCGGCTGTAGCCCAGTGGATAGGGTGCCGGTTCACCACATCGGAGGCCCCGGGTTCGGTTCCCGGGGACCTCTCCAAAGCCGGCAGACGGCCTTGAGAAGGGCGAGCAGCTGTGGGCGGGGCAGAGCCGCCGTGGGTAGGGCAGAAAAAGCCACCACAGGCAGATACAGAGCAGATACACCCGTGAATGGAAGCAGAGTCACCTGTGAACAGAGCAGATCCGCCTGCGTGGTGACCTGACTTGGTGCATTGCCGCAGCAGGAGGAGACAGAGCAGACACAGAAGAACGCAGAGAAATGAACACAGCAAGAGCAAGCAGAAGGGGGGGATATGTAACCAAAAATAAATTAATTAAATTTAAAAAAAAAAAAAAAAGAGAGAGACACAGAGGAAAAGACAATGAGAGAGACAACAAGCCAGGGAGCTGAGGTGGCTCAAGCGATTGAGTGCCTCTCTCCCATGTCGGAAGGTCCTGGGATCAGTTCCTCCTCCTAAAAGGAAGATGAGAAGACAAGCAGACACAGAAGAACGTGCAGGGAATGGACAGAGAGAGCAGACAGAAAGTGTAAGCAGCGAGGGGTGGGGGGATAAATAAAATAAAATAAATCTTAAAAAAAAAACAAAACTTAAAAAACACTAAACTTTACAGCAAAAAAAAATCCTGAGGCTTGAAGAAACAATTGAAACATACATTATAAATCAGCTCAATCTTTTTCGGAACATATTCTGTTAATAAGTAACAAACAAACAGGTAACATGGTTCAGTGCCTCTGATGTGGTGGATGAATTAATCTAAAAGCAAAACAACATGGTTCAAAAACATTTACAAGAGTATTAATATAAAAAAAAAGAGTATTAATAAGAAGAATCTAGAAGTCATCTAAATGATCAACAAATAGTGTCATTTGCTTAGCCAGACCCCATCAAACTCTACTTTGCAGCCAACAAAAAATTACAAGCCTAAGGATTATGTCCTGTGTAAAAGTCTGCCAAAAAAAAAAAAATGCATTGGCAGATTACAATTCTAATGGAAAAATCAAAAGTTAAACTAAATAATTTATGTCAGTAGGTTCTTTAAAAGGTGCTTATACATTCATAACTAAGAACAAGAAAAAAATATTGGCCTGAAGCAGGCAAATATCCAACAAGAAAATTTTTTAAAAAGGTCACCCTACCCCTGTCCACTTTTTCTTCAACCCCCAAGTAACCTCTTCCAAATCTGACTCTCATGCTGACCTCAAAGCAGGATGTCCCTGGGGGCAACACAAAGAAATCGGAGGCAGGAACAGCATTTTTACCTGTGGGCCCTGCTATTTTAAAACAAAACACCATTCATCCTGGGAGGAGTTAGCTTAACCAACAGGTATGCAAGCCTCCAAAACAGCTCTCCTGGGCTTTGAGGCAACAAAACCAGGACACAGGGAAAGAAAAAAAGAAAACACACACACACACACACACACACACACACACACACGCACCAAAAAAAAAAAAAAACTGTGGGAGTAAGAGACCAGGATAATTTTTCAAAATTGACAGCTTCTAGAAGGAAATAGAAACAAAACTGAGACCCTTAGGCCTGTGGGTTCTCGGTTTTGTTTTGTTTTGTTCTGTTTTCTCAGCATGTCAATGGTTTACTGTATCAGCAGTGTTGTAGACCCAGGGGTACACAAAGGTATGGTCCCTAATAAGTTAAGGGGAAAAAAAAGACACATAAGGAACATTTAGCTTATAAGAAAGCATTATATAATAGGCAATAAAGTCCGAAAATGTAGTTCATTAGATATAAGATTGCTTTTTTTTTTTAAGGGGGTACTGGGGACTGAACCCAGGACATCATACATGCGAAGCAGCCAACCCCCAATGACAGTTGGCTTTTTCATTTGTTTTCTTTTGAAGAGGTACTGGGGATAGAACCCAGGACCTCATACGTGGAAGCAGGCACTCAACAACTTGAGCTACATCCGCTCCCTGAGTTTGCTTTTAATATAATGTTTATTACATAATATAGACAAGAATTACAGAAGGATTTAGGGAAGGGAAAGAGCAAATATGAGCTGATATTTAAAAGGACAGAAGACTTGGGATGGATTTTGTTCTTTGGGTATTTTTTTTAATTTATCATGAAAATTTCCAAACATACAAAAAAACGGAAAGAGTGAAGCCCATAACTAACCAACTAAATTCAATAACTGTGAACATTTTGCCCCATTTGCTTTATCCACATGTATGTATGTATACATGCATATATGCTCTTTCATCTGAACCACTTCAAAATTGTATTCATCACCCTTGAATAAGAACATTTTCCTACCTAATTATAATACCATTATATCTAAAAAAATCAACAGTAATTTTTTATTCAAATTTCTGCAATTTCCCAACAATGTATTTTACAGATGATTCATCTTTAGATCCAAGATCCAATCAAGGTTCATGCATTATCTTTGGATGGCATTTCTCAGTCTCTTATTCTAGAGACTTTTTCCCCCATGACATTGACTTTTTGAAGAGACCAAGTCAGGTGTCTTGAAGTAAATCCACATTCTATTTTGTCTGGCTGTTTCCTCCTAGTGTCATTTAACTTGTCCCTCTATTCTTATACATACTGTAAATAGGAAGTTAGGTCTCAATATTTGATTAGATACAAGGGTTCTTAACAAGTGGTCTGTGAGCTTGAATTGAAATTCAAAAATTCTTGTGGGGACGTGTTGGTGCAGATGTGATATATTTATTAAATAATACACAGTATAGTGTGGACTTAGTAAGGGGTCCATGGTTTTCACCTGACTGGCAAAGAGAGAGCCGTGGAACAAAAAGGTTAAGAACCCTGGATTAGTCAAGCGAGATTTTTTTTTAAGGATAGGCAGCATATACCATATCCAAATCAACATGGTTTATCAACACTTGCAACATGTCATTAAGAAAAAAAGGTAACAGTCAGCATTTTGAGAAGTAAGAAATCAAAAGCTAGCATTATGGGGGAGCGGATGTGGCTAAAGCAATTGGACACCTGCTTCCCACATGGAAGGTGGTCCCAGGTTCAGTTCCGGTGCCTCCTGAGGAAGATGAGCAGACAGATGAGGGAGCCACCTTGGGGGTAAGGGGGGCGCAGGGGGGGAGGGAAAGAATAAAAATTAAAAAAAAAAAAAAAAGCTGGCATCATTAACACTTCCTCTTTGGATAGTATTGCAGGGATCTTATAAAGTGCTTTCATATACATTACTGCAGATGATGCTGACCCACCCTAATTCCCTTACAGGTTTGTTATATTCTCATCCCTACTTTACTAATGAGGAAAACAGTGGCTGAGTGAATCAAGTGACATCACAAGGTCACACAACAAAGACTTGAACCCAGGTCCTTTAACAGAGCACAGAGTTGCTCAGAAAAGGTTACGGGCGATGAACTCTAAGCTGGCTCTTGAAAGATGGACAGGAGTCCCTTATTCCACGCACTGTGGAAGGGGAATGAATAAGTAAAATGTGGTATGTGCATATAATTGATTACTCTGCAGCCAAGAGAAATAATGAACTAGATACACATATAGCATCATGAATAGATCCCAAAAGCACACACTGTTAGATGCTAAGGAAATATCTGTACACAAACAGTCATGGTCCCTTGCCCTCACTGAAGTTAAAGGGTGGTGGCAGATAAAAACAAAAATTAAATCACGCAGGAAAATGGAGAGCATTCCAGAGAAAGGAACCATTTGAGCAACAGCAGAGATAAGAAGCATGCTGCGGGCAAGGGGAGGGGAGGGGAGCGGAGTAGACAGATCAGTCAGTCTGGACCTCAGCAGGTGAGCTGGGAAAAAGAAGAAAACCAAGTTGGAGAGATAAAGCAGGGCCAACTGTTACTATACTGAAGTATCCGCTTCCTTTCATTCAAAGATGCATAAATAAGCAAAAGCAGAATTTTGAAAGCATTTATGTTCAAATACAAGCTCCACATATCTCCTTGCCATGGGCTAAGTTGCCTTTATGAATCTCTTTGCCATTTTTATATCTGCTGCAATATCAAAGACCTTCTTCCTAAGGACACAGGCTTCAGCAGGCATTACTTTTCACCTCAAGCTGTTTTCAAAAGACAGCACCCATATTAGGCATTACATCAATGGTCCAATAGAAGCAGCCAACTTCAAAACCACACAATCAGTGTAAAATCTCTTCAGAAGCTCCTAAAAATCATTATTACCAGAAAAGGTAATAAGAGACCCCAAAAGATCACATCAATCTGTCTCAACCTTTCTGTCCCCTTCCTCAAAGGCCTTCATACTCTAACAGATGTGTGATGTGTGTTCCTTACAAACCTGGCAGAACTACTGATGCTATAAACTCTATTCTGAATGCCATAATTAAGTGTGAGTGTTTTGTTACATAGAAACAGCTCAAAATCTAAAATCTGTGGATGCCACCAATGTACCCTCCTAAGTTATTTGAGCACTACATGGCCTTCAAAGCACTCTTACATGTTATCTTGTTTAATCCTCACAGTACTCCAAAATAGGGACTGTTCAATCAATCATTTAATCAACAGATATCTATTGAGTACCTACCGCATGCAATACTGTTCTATATAGTGGCCAATGAACAAAGCAAAGGCCCTGCCCTCCTGAAGCTTACATTTTAGTGTGGGGGAGGATTCAAACAACAAATACTTATATAACACGACACCAAGTAATGGTAAGTACTACAAAGAGAAATAAGGCAGAATAACGGGGTAGAGTGTGGCAGGGAGCACTATACTAGAGTGGTCACGGATGGCCTCTGAGGAGAGACATTCGAGCAGTGGTCTGAAGGAAGTAAAGAGGCAAGTCATGTGGATATTTGGAGAAGAGCATTCCTGGCAGAACGGAGAGCAAATGCAAAGGCTCTGAGGCAGGAATGTGCTGCTGTGGAACAGCAGGGAGGAAAGTGTGGCTGGAGTGAATGAGTGAAGGGGACAGAGACAGAAAATGAAGGCTCTGATAAGGCCACGGGAAGGATTTTGGAAATCCTTATCATCCTCATTTTCCAGAAAAGGAAACTAAGAGTTAGGAAGTACAAAGGACTTGCCTAAGAGTAAAGAAACTGTCAAGTCTTGGGAAGTACCCTGCCTCTCTACTGAGATCTAAACAGGGTTCAGGGATCTCCTCATGAAATTAAAAGTGTTCTTTAAAAAACAGAGAGTTTAAGTATGTGCCTCATCTTGGAAGGAGAGGCAGGTGCCCTAAAATCCAGCAATCCCACTACAGGGAACTCTGACAAGGGTCCAAAAGAAGACATGTATAAGGATGATGGTAACAACACTGTTTAAGGCGGCAAGGGGTTGGAAACAATGCTGATATCTAAATCTAGGGGAATGAATAAGTAAAATGTGGTACACGCATATAACTGATTACTCTGCAGCCAAGAGAAATGAACTAAATACACATATAGCATCATGAATAGATCTCAAAAACATGGTGTTCAGTAAAAAAGAAATCAAAATATGATTTTGTGGTGGTCATTGCTTCTGTTCATATATTCCTGTCCAAGAAAATGGTAGGACTGTACTTTCCTGCCCATTCTGATGGTCATGACCACATGATTTGCTTTGGCCAAGGAAATGTGAGCAAAAGTGACAAGTGTCACTTCTGGGAAGAAACTTTTT
>PVKH010027148.1:0-13068 GCA_004027955.1 Chaetophractus vellerosus | reverse complement strand
GTTGTTTGTTCTATGTCTCTCTCTCTCTCTTTTTAAGATTTATTTGTTTCTCCTCCCTCCTCATTGTTTGCACTGTCTGCTTTCTGTGTCTGTTCTTTGTGTACTTTCTGTATCTGCTCGTCGTCTTTTTTTTAGGAAGCTTGGGGAGCTGAACCGAGGACCTCCCATGAGGGAGGGAGGTGCCCAGTTGTTGGAACCACCTCTGTTCTCCCCAGATCACTTTTGATTGGACAACGCCAGTGAGGTATGCTTCAGGTTGGGTCTCTGCCGACTTACTGGAGCCTTATATAAATGGAGACATAGACACACAGGAAAAAAGGAAGTTGCCATTTTGATCCTGCCATATGAGAGAAAGGAGACAGAGGGCTCCAGGTTCGTCTACAGCTTCAGAAAGTCAGAGAAGTCCCAAGAGGCTGAGAGAGGTCCTGGAGTCTGGAATCAGCAGAGCACAGAGGCATGAAAAGAGGCCCCCGAGGGGCTGGGCCCACGGAGTAGCTCAAGGCTGAGGAGATGAGCCTGCCATATGCCTAACCACCGTGGCAGGACGCCACGGTCCCTTGATTTGGACATTTCCCGGCCTCAGAACTGTAAGATTTTCCCCTAATAAAATTCCCATTATAAAAACCAACGTGTTCCTGGTATTTTGCATTGGCAGCCCTTTGACAAACTAAGACATTTAGTCGTTGCCACTCTTTAAGTCGAACACTTTGATTTGGTCCATGTCAAAGGCTCTAATTTAGCTCTTGTATACTAAAACCTTCCCTATAGAACTCTCCTCATACCTTAGCCTCTGCCGAGGAGCCAGTTCTGTCTTTGGCCACTGCCTGGGAGTGGAGGACAGGAGCCACCGTCATCTCCTGGGGCGAGCACTTACCATCACGGGAGCAAATGTCAGCCTTCGGAGCAGGTTGGCTTTTGTGAGTGAGGCAGTGTGGAATCTTTGCAACATAATGAATACTCCTGGGTACTCAGTGTGGGCTTTTGAAATGCTGAATACGTGGTCGGTGGTTGCATTAATATTTCCCCACATGGAAATAAATTACAGCCTTAGTGAAAACTCAGGATTACAATGTCACTTCCAGAGTCCCCCAGTCCCACAGAGACTGAGTCACGAATGGTAGTAAGTGGGATGGGAGCGGCACGGCAAGTGGCTGCCACAGGCAGGTGATGTCAAGTCCCGGCCCCCCACCCCGGGACCTCCCTGAGTTTGTCTTCTGGGGGAGAGAAAATATTTCATCTAAAACTGAGTTTTTAAAAAGAAAACAAAATGTGTTTTGGGTTTGGGTAGAAATAGAGATAATTAACACCCTCCGGCGTGGTGTGGAAGCAATTTCCAGAAATAGATGATTCTAGAGGAGCACAGGGTTCCCTGAGCAAACAGCACCAGGACAGCTCTGAGTTGAGTAGCCGGTGGGAGAGGGCATGGGCCGTGAGCACCTGCATCTTTGGTTGCAGGTGGGCAGCTTCCTCGGCCCCAATCTTGCCTCACTCTCATCTGATGACACTTCCCCAAACCGCTCTTTCATCCCCTCACCCTGCTTTGTGCAGCACTCCTGAGATGAGTAGCCAGGATCCCCTCCGAGCTTCGAGCACAGACAGATGGGGGTTTGGGTCTGTCCAGGCTTGGGAGCTGTCCAGCCCCTTGATCTTGGCAAGCACTCAAGGACCCCCCGGTCTGTACGTAAAAGCAAGGGGGTAATAATAGCTCTTCTGCTTATAGCTGGGACTCAGTAAAGGGCAGCTCTGCGTGTATTTCCCACACATTGTTTAAGGCAGCAGTCTGCACAAAAGAACTGCGGTTGACTGAAGACGAGGGTGAGGACGTGGTCTGATTTCTGAGCCACGGCTTAGAGCTGTGTCTGTGAGGGAGCTGAAGACAGAGACCTCACACAGCATTCAGGGTGGCCTTGGGGGTTTGAGCCATCACACAATCACGGCCCAGACGGCGAAGAGGCGAAAGGAACTGAGATGAAGTCCTGGGCACAGGAGAAGGGCCCAGCTTGGGCTGCAGGGTTGGGTCCTATTGGCAAGTCGTGTGTCTCTGTCAGGTGTCTCTCTGGCTTGGCTCCCTCATCTGTAAAATGGGCTGACAGCAGCACTGGCCTCCTGGATTTGTCCTCAGAGGGGATGTTTTCAGGAGGCCCCGTGCCTAAATCCTAAACCGCTGCTGGCTGTGTGATCCTAAGCCACAGTTTCCTCATCTGTAGAATATATATCAAGACCCTCTCAGAATTGTTGCAAGGGTTAAATGAGTTACGGTGGCAACGTGGTATAGAGCAGGTGATTGATAAAGTTTCTTTATTCTCTATTCTCAAGGACTTCAAGGAATGACGCAGGTCAGGATAGTAAGTTGGGTCTGATACATCTTTTTTTTTTTTTTTTTTTTAAGATTTATTTATTTTATTACATATCTCCCCTCCCCCCTGCTGCGGCGACGCGCCGAGACTGGTCACTGCGCAGGCGCGGCTTTCCCCGCTTGTGGGCGGCTTCTGCTTCCGTTCACGGCCGGCTTTCAGTTCGCGGGTGGCTGGCTGCGCTCCATTCGCGGGCGACCTGCCCTGCCCATGGCGGCTTTTGCCCTGTCCGTGGCAGCTTTTTGCCCTGCCCACGGCGGCTCTGGCCCGCCCATGGCGGCTTGCCATTCTTAAGGCGGTCTGCCTGCTAGGAGAGGTCCCCGGGAACCAAACCCGGGGCCTCGCATGTGGTATGCCGGTGCCCTATCCACTGGGCTATCCAGCCGGCCCCGGGTCTGATATATCTTGATGAGAATTCTAATGAAGAGATCGTAAGTTATGCACACCCAGTCAACAGAGACCAGTTTTTGTTGGATGAGCTAGGGTTTCCCAAAGCATATTAGGTTAAATGCTAGCTTGATGGGCTGTTAATATAGCACATTAATGTATCAAAGTTATCCGTGGTCAAATACTTTACTGCAAGTAAATACAGTCTTTACTGCAGGACTTCACAGGGCCAATATGCTCTGTGGATATCTTTAAAAGTGGGATATGTCCAGAGTTTTCCAAATTTATTTGAAAATAAATCTCTATCTGGTTGCATCATATGTTTTTGGTGCGTTGCTGCACCGCGCGGGGGCCTGCACCTCTCCACGCCGCGCAGGTCTGGGACGCCTTCTTTCTTTTTTTATCAGGAGGTCCCAGGGATCGAACCCAGGTCCTCCATATGGTAAACGTGAGCTCAATTGCTTGAGCCACAGCCACTTCCCCCATGTAATCTTTTATCACGGAACATCTCAAGGAGAGGTGGGAGACACCTTTCCAAGTGCCCCACTATTTATATTTGTTCTGTAAGAATCACATGGAAGATGCCTTGACTCAACTTTATTGTCTTGATTACACTGATTTGGGCAAGTTTGGAGCAATTTACATGAAAGTGAAAAGAGAGCCTTTTATAATAGGCTAGATTGAACATCTCTCAAGATTCAGAATACAATGAGACAAGAGAGTTGGAAAGACCCAGAAACTGACAGCTTCCATCTCTGGCCCCTTCCGGCTTCCTGAGCTAGAAACATATGGCTCAATGGTCTCCTTCTGTGACAGTAGCCCATGGCTTTCCAGAGGACCCAGTTCCCTCATTGTAGTCAACCCTTACCCAGGCCAGCTCTGTCTCCCAGAATGAATCTCCTCCCTTTCCACATGGTAGCTTTCTACAAGCAGCACTTGAAAGCGCCTATGCCTTGTGCATCCCTGAAGTCTTTTCTTCTCTAAGGCCAATGGCCTTGCTCTCTTGGCCATGGCTCAGGTACCGTGGCTTCCCGGCACCTTGGCCCATGGCCCCTCCCTTTGGACACGATGCATCTAATGGATACATGTCCTTCCTAAAGCTGGGTCCAGGACACCGGGAGGCTGTGGGGTCAGCCCTGCACCCAGGGCGGCAGATGTCTCCTTGGTTATGAGCATCCTACACCTACCGAGGCAGCCGCCGCTGCACACATCTTTACCGGTCTTCCTCGAGCTTGAGCCAGATGCAACCCCCTGCTTTTCCTCCCACACTACCTGCCCGTCACTAGCCCGGGTCCTGCACCGAGCTGTTGGAATCTTGGCTGTTCTGTTCCCTGCCAAGTTTTATCTTTGTCGAGTTTGGCCTGTTCCCGCCTTCTGGATCATTTCTGCATCCTGGTTTTGTTCACGCGAACATTTACTGCCTCTCCTGGCATTGTGTTGTTCACAGTTTTGGCAACCATGCTTCCTATGTGTGTACAAGTCGCTGAGTGGGAATTCCCAGGGCAGGGTGCCCAGGCCTGTGGGGATTTGGGCTTTTCCCCCGAGCCTCCCCAGGCAGTTCTGAGAGTCCCTGGCAGCCAGCCTCACACACGCCATCTCGGTACTGCCCTGCTGAGCCCTTGTTCAAGTCCACTGTCCGCTGGCTGCTCGAGGGACCTTCTTGCCACTGCCCAGGCGTCTGCTGTCCTCTGCAGCGAGACCCCAGCTCTGCCAGGGTGCTGCCATGTTCGATATGGAAATGGGGAGAAGCCCTGTTTCCCCACGGAGCCCTCCCTGTGCCCTCACAAAGTGTCTTCTGAAAACAGAGTGAAGACGCGCTGCTCCCCACCTCCCCTTCTCCTCTGCCTCTGTCCCCAGGGATCCTCACAAAGCTTTCGACTTAAATGCCCGAGGGGCTTCTCTGGCTGCACCCACCCGCCCCCACTTAGGCCAGGACACCCACACCAGGGACTGGCTGCCTTTTATTGAGGGTGTGCTATGTCCCAGGAACCTTCCCATTCTTGCTTTCTCTTACTCTTCACAACAGCCCCCCCCCCCCCCCCAAGAAGCTGTTATTACCCCCAGTTTCCAGATTAGAAAGCAGAACAGGTTAAAAAACTGGCTCAAAACCATAATGAAGGTCTTGGCTTGACTCCAAGCTGTCCATGCCTTCAACAGGTGGCCACTGGGCACCAAATGCGGGCTCTCTCTTTGCAGACCTGCTGCTTCTCAGACCCAGCCGGGTTGTGTGTGTGGTGGGAGAGGCGGGGTGGGGCCCGGGTGTCCCAGCAGTGGGGTGCAGGCCGCGGGCAGGGTGTGCTGCTCTCCTCCCACCACCAGGTGGGGCTGCTCGCTCGGCCGCCTCAGGTCCCTCAGGTATGGAAAGTGGGTGCGGGGGCGGATGTGGGTCTCTGTGCCCACGTTGTTCCTGCCAAGAAAGCACTGGAAGCAGGAAGCCCGCTTTCTCTCCGGAGGGGAGGAAGCGGGGGCTCGAGGGGACTTTGAGAGCCCCTTGTCTCACGACCTGCATTTTGACTTCTCAGTAGCTGCAGCTGCAGAAGGCTCCAGAAGACACAGGAGGCTGGACCTTAATCCCCACTTCTCCTGGCAGGAGGGTCGTCAGAGAGAAGCCTGGACCCGTGGGAATGAACTTTTAGGGCTTCTAATTTTTTCCCCTGCAGATTTTATTTTTGAAAAATGTCAAGTCTACAGAAAGGTTGAAAGAAGAGTACCGTGAACAGTCATGTAAACCGCACCCGGATTCACTGCCTGTGAACATTCTGCCACATCTGATTAATCTAGTTCTCAGACTATATGCATGTGTGCACGTGTAAGTGCAAGCCTGTGTGTTTGAGTGTGCATGTGTGCGCGTGCATGCATAAGTGTGCAAGTGTGTGCACATCAGTCTGTGTGTGGCTTTGAGTGTGCATGTGTAAGTGTATGCGTGTGTGTGCACGTCAGTCTACATGTTTGAGTGTGCATGTATAAGTGTGTGCATGCACGTATAAGTGTGGGCACATCCGTCTGTGTGTGTGCTTGAGTGTGCATGGGAACTGTTGGAAAGGCCGTTGTAGGCATCACAACACTTCTCCCTTCAGCACTTCGGCGTGCACCTCCAAAAACAAGGACCTTCTCTGACACAACCACGATACGGCTCTGCGTAGTATTATTTTGAAAGAATGGAAGGGAAAAAATGGACTTGGCTAAAGAACCTGAAAAATCCCCAGTGAGGTCTGGTTGCCAAGGATGTGAAAACATGGGGAAGCCGGTTTAAAAGATTCATCCCTTTGATGTCGGAGAGGCCCTGGGAGGTCTTGGAGAAAGACCTCACTCTAAGGCAGGAGGGTGCTTGCCACTGTCCGAGAAAGAATTCAAGGACCAGTCATATAGCAGCAGGAGAATTTAATGTAAAGGGGAAGTACACACTCAAGGTGGGAGTGCTTGCACCAGTCGCACGAGTCAGGCCTGCTGGGGCTGGGGGTGCTGTTTTATTAAAGCTGGGCTCCCCCCTCCCTCCCCCTCCATGTAAATGAAGACTTGTAAGTCCCAGTGTTGTCATTGGTCTGGCTTATGCAAAAGAGGGATTAAAAACGATGACTTTTTACTGGCTCTGTATTCCTCCGAGTGGGAACCGTCTGGAGGGGTTGGTGGAGCGTGTGGTGGTCAGGTGGTGGGGGGGCCTTGTGTTGTCTGGGCCCTGGGCCTTGGGTGGGTGGTTTTCCACCGTGGCTTGGTATTATCTCAGACTGGCTTTCCATTGGTCCTCCTTTGCGGAGTTCTCTCCCTTCTGCCTTTCCCAACCTCGCCTTCTTCACTTACTTCCAGAGAATGTTAGGCCTACCTTAGATTCACTGCGAGACCTTTTCTTCACTTTGGTACATTTTCCAGGTGATCTAGGGGGGGAGAAAGGATTTCATTCGGATGTAGAAGATTCTCTCTCAGGAGGTCTCATTCTTCCTAGTGTCTTCTGTCAATTTTTCAATGGGCCCAAACATTCGAGAAGACTAGTTACTTTCTAACAGGCACTCATTTCTCACTATATGGTTGCAACTTGCTGGTCATCAGAGAAATGCAAATTCACAGATAGATGAGAGAGCTGTGTGTACATTCGACAATAACACCTGGTGCTCTCAGAGGGGAGAACAATCTGGTCTACATCCTTTGCACCCAACACTGTGCATTTACATATTAAAAATTTTGGAGAACAATTCCAAATTGTATACATTGTAATGAGTGAGGTACAACTCCCCTTTCCTCCCAAACAACAACAAATAGTTCATATGAAATGCATACTAAAGAAGGAAACTCAGATTTCTTTCTTTCTTTTTTCTATTTTCTTCCAGAGTTAATTTTTGTTTTTAAACAGCTGTCCCATTCTTATGTTTTGTGTAAGCATCCACTGCTTGTTATAGCCTTTCACTGCTGGATATGCTGGTTTTGAAAATCCCAGTCTTTGAATTTCTGCATGTGCTTTTTCAGATGGCATAAAATCACCTTTATTTTAAACAAATAAAAAAAAAAAGGAAAAAAGTTTCCAAATAAGAGTGAGGAAAGGGATTTTACTGTTAACTTGAGAATTTCCCTAATATCATTCCTTATACATCATAATCAAGATAATGTGGCTAATCTCTTATCAGCCTGATAAAGGAATCTGTTTTCCTGGAATGGAGCTAGTTAACCCTTTAGGGCAGAGCAACAAAGCCTACCAGCTCAGAACTAGTTTTATTATTTTTCTGAAGTCAGACACACATCATTCATCTCACACATGTGGTCGACTCCTTTGAGGTCCCCTATCCAGCCCCTTCCCTCCTGCAGGAGCCCTGACCTCAGCCAAGCCACTGGGACTCTGTGGGGATTGAATCATGCCCCCCATAATGGCATGTCCAAGTCCTCACCCCTGGTCCTGTGACTGTGAATCTATCTGTCAACAGGACCTGCGAAGCCGTTATTAGTTAAGGTGAAGCCAAATAGAAGGAGGCTGGGACTCCATCCAGTATGGCTGGAGTCCTCATAAGCAAAGAAAATTGCCCACAGAAAGACAAGCCATGGCAGAAGCAAGGAGCTGGAGGTCAAGGGAACCCAGAAGGAAAGGAGAAGAACAAACAATTATGACTATACAGCAACATGGAAAAATGTTTACAAACTCATGTCCCACAAAAGGCAGAGGGAGAAGATAAAAACCCAGGAAAATGGGCAAAGGCTGTGAAGAAGCTCTTCACAGAAGAGGATATTTCAATGGCCTATGGACACGACATAACTCAACCTCATTAATAAGATAGATACAAAACCCTTGGCCTGTCTATGCACAGAAGGATGGAATACGTGAACACCCTACGATGTGGCAATTCCACTCCTGAGAAAGTCGGGATTTGATCTGAGACAGGAGAGGGGCGGGACCTGGGCAGAGGGTGGGGCCTTGCCAAGATGTGGGTGGAGCCTGGGCAGGACGGGAGAGCCTGGGGGTGGGGCCTGGACAGGGGGTGGGGCCTTACCACGATGGGGGTGGAGCCTGGGTGTTATGGGGCAGGGCCTTACCGGGACGGAGGCGGGGCCTGGGCCCGTGGGCTTGTTCCTGCTCCCCCTGTTGAAATCTTGGGGCGTGCTCATTTCTTTTGGGATGGCTTTTCAGCTGTTTGTGAATGGCAGCATTTCCAGGTCTTCTAAATCCAAAGTCAAAGGTCTCCCCTCCCAGCTCGGGCCTGCCTCGGGCGGAGAAATGCCCCCAGGGGCCGCGGTGCACGCTGTCTTCCAGGTCACCCTCTCACCTGCACCCACCTGCGGCTTTGGATCCTTCAGGGTGGGGCCCCGGAGAGCCGCAGGAGGGCCAGGAAGGACGACGGGATGGTAGCCACATGGCCGGGGGCTCTGGCGGCCGCCCTCCAGGGCGCTGACTTTCCCTCCAGGCTCTCTGGAGGCTTCCCAGGCGGGATCCTCCGGCCCTGGCCCCCTGCCAGTGCCCCCGCTGCCTGTGGAGAGCTCTGCGTCCAGGGCTCCTCCGGGAGCAAAGAACCCACGCTGCCCCCTTCCTGGCCCTTTGGTAAAGGCCACACCTTTGGGCCATCACCACAAGTGGGAGATGCCTCTCCCTCCTTGTGCTGCTGTGGGTGGTCCTGGTGCCTGTGAACCCCAAAGCCCAGAGGGCACGGACCAAGCTCCGTGGTGTCAAGGATGGAATCCTGATGGACCCCAGAGCTCCGGGGGGAGGAGAGGAGCAGGGCAGGAGGACAGCAAGCTGACAGTTCTCTCCCGGAAGTCCCCTCTCCTATCCCCCCACCCCTGGATTCCTGGCCTGGCCTTACAGCCCCTAGGTGAGAGGAGCCCCAAAGCTGGCCTCCTGCTCGCTATCCCACAGCCCAGCACTGCCTCATCACCTGGGGGAGGTGTACACGCTGGTTCTGACCCAGTCGGTCTGGGGCAGGGCCGCAGGTTCTGTTTCTAACAAGCTCCCCGGTGAGGCCGATGCTCCGTGGACACACTTTGGGGAGGAGTAGAGATTTGGGGCATCCATCACCGTGATGGAAATGGTTTCTGAGGAAAATCTGGATCCTGGGCTGTCTCGGGTGTTGGGGCGACCTGCCGGGCTAGGCCCTGGAGACAAGCTGGGGACGTTCACGGGAGGATGCTGCCTGCCCCACTCCTTGGCCTGCGTCGGGCCACAGAAGCCAGCCCGGAGGTGAGGAGTCACCACGGCCGGCTCGTTTCTCCCTCGGAGCCTTGGTCAGTCGGTCCAGGTCACGACAGCGCCCAGCGACGTGGGCTCTGGTCTTGTCCGGCAGAGCCCCTGCAGCCTGGACCCCAGGGCCATGCTGAGGCCGGGCAGGTGGCCACAGGAGACGGGGCATCCCAGCCAGAGAGTCCAGAAACCTGTGGGGAAGCCCCTGCCTCTCTGGGCCTGTTTCCTCATCTCCCGAATAAGAGTTGGTTCAGTCTCCTCTGTGGCGCCCTGTGCTTCTAGCAGCAACAACTCTACTGAGGACACTAGCAGCTGGCAGGCCTCACACCCGGGGGCAGGCGGGGACAGTGTGCATCCGCCCCCTTCTCTCCTTTCTCTTCCCTCCCTCCCCCATCCTTCCTTCCCTCCTGCCTTCCTCTGGCCTTGGGAGTGGAGGGTGGAGGCTGTTGACACCCGGCGTGGGGCAGTCGGTCACTGAGCTGTACTTGGCTTTTGCATCCGGTCCCCCAGTACTCAATGACAGTGGCACCCCAGCCATTGTAGCAGTCGGTTCCCCCCAGGAATGTCTGCACACCCTGAGGGCAGGCAGAGGAGTTAGGAGGGTGAGAGTAGGGGTGGGGTGGGGGGTGTTCCAGAGAGCTGGGCCTGAGAGGAGAGGCTCTGGGGGCCAGCTGGGCTGGGGCCTGCAGGACAAGGGGCACCGGTGGGCACCGCCAGGGGCGAGGGTCCTGCTTGGCCCTGCTCCTCTGCCCCTCTACTCACCCAGGGAGCCACTCCTAGGGAAGGGACCCGCCTGATGGGATCTGCCTGTTCGCCCTCCCCCCCACCGCCCCCCGCTCTGTCACACAGTTCTGGGGATGGGTCTCACAGGGCCCTGCCGTGGGAAGGAGGGGGAGGAGAGGGAAACCCTCATCGGCGTCTCCAGCCTCCACAGAGTGGCGTCCTGCATGCTGTAGGCCCCCTCGTAAATGTCAGCTGACCGGTGTCCACTTGGCAGACACTCGGGGAGGCGTTGTGATGTGGGCTGGGGATATCGTGACACGTGGACCGGAGGCCCTGAAGGAAATTTCCTTCTCGCCCAAGGTTGGCTGTCAAGGCCGTCACACCCGGCCCTGTGCCAGATCCATCATCATCCACAGCCCCAAATCCAGACCCCGGCCTGGCGAGGCTGCCTGGATGCCCAGGAGGGGGTGGGGAGGGAGTGGAGAGTGGGGGTGCTCAGAGGGTCCCGATTTCTTCTGAAGACACCTAAGCAGACCCACCTGGCCCTTACTTCTGCCCTGGGCCCTGCCTGGTCCTGCCCTCCTCCGGCAGGCACTGGCATCCATGGCCATGGGCTTGGCCTGGGCAGGGTCCTGCCCACCGTCCCCCAGGCCACGTGCCTGTGGCTCAGGGAGGCGCCTTGGTTCCAGTGCCTTCTCAGGCAGTCCTGGCCAGGCAGGGGGAATCAGTACTGCTGGCGCACATCCCGGCGGGCGGCCTGGGATCCTGCAGGGTCTCCCCAGGCTGCGTGTGGTCACACAGCTAAAGAACTCATGTTCTCATGTCCGGAGGGCCCTGAAAGCCCTAAAAGCAGGCGGTGAGATGCATAAGCCAGAAACTACACTGTTCAGGCTTTAGGAGGGGGCAAGGGGCCAAGGCCAAGCCTCAGTTCCCCCAGGCAAGTCAGACACGGGCCCAGGGGCTGCCTGGGGTCCTCCCGCATGGGGCAGCTGGCCCCGAGCCTTGTACTGAGCACCCCAGAGTTCATCCTTCCCAGGGGGACAATCTGTGGCTCTGCCTGGCTTCTTAGGGAAGGGACCTGGCTTCCTAGCACCCAGGGGAATGAGGGGTGGGGTGGGGTATGGATCTGGGATATGGGCCTGCGTGGGGCCCTGGGGTGTGGGTGATGGGGAAAGGGGCCTGCAGTCTTCATTGAAGTGCCCTCGTCCCAGGCCAAGGCCCATCTCCTTTTCCTCCCCTTCCCTCCCTCACCCCTCTCCCCTGTTCTCAACCCCCGACCCCCAAGAAGAGCTAGACTCCCCCAAGGAATCTAACAACAGTGCAGATTAAAAATGATAACATGAGGTGCCAGTTTCACCCCTAAATTAACCTTAGCCAAGTTTGCTCACTCAAGGCCCCGGGTGGGCCGAAATGGAAATTCATGCAACCTCTCTGGATAATGATTTGGCAAAATGTGTCAAGTACTTCAAAAATACCCTTGGGCTTGACTTGGAATTGTTCTGAATGGCATTGCAACGACAGATACAGGCCATTAAATATCTCGCCATAACCTACACAATCGAGTGGGAGAGAATATAAACTACAATTTAAACTATAATCCAGGCTTAGTGGCAATGCTCCAAAATGTGTTCATCAATTGGCAATGAATGTACCACACTAATGAAAGAAGTTGTTAATGTGGGGAAAATGGGCAGTATGGGGAGTGGGGCATATGGGAATCCCTTATATTTTTTATGTAACATTTTATGTAATCTAAGTATCTTTTAGAAAAAATAAAAATTATATTTAAAACAATACCCTTGGGCTTGATTAGATCCTTATCTAGGACCTGAGGTCCTGAGGAGAACATGCAAAGACTTATTTAGAAAAGAAAAATTTAAATAATCAGCATCAAGGGATTCCTTATACCCACTTTCAAATTTCTACCTCCATCTCATGTTCTCCAAGAACCTGCTGCCTCATCTTTTTACCTTTATCAAGTGTTCGCCAGGGGCTTGACCTGACCTTCTTAGAACTTGCTCCATGTGTGCTTGGAGTTTTGTAACGCTTTCCTCTGATTAACAACTTCACTCACCGCTTCCTTGCCAACCTTCAGCTTCTAGTGAGAGCCGCTTTATGTCCCCCCGAAGATGGGAATTTTCACAGCCAAGCACCTTTCAGCGCTGTGTGAAATGGCCCCGCTTTCCTCTCAAGGCTGTTTTCCTCTGAGGTCCGTCTTGACCATAGCCTCTTGAGCTTGACTGGGTTTTGATGTATCTCCTAAGGACGGAATCTTATAACACCAACCATCAGCTCGACCTGTTCAATATGTTCTGGATTTCTCTTCATCCATTTCTAAAAGTTTCTATGTTAAGCCCAAGTGAAGAGCTGGAGCTTTCCAAGTCTTTATTAATGGCCTCCAGTTTTCAAATTTCTGGAAACTTGTCTCCAGTCTGGCTTCCATTAACATTAATCTGGGGCCTTCAAATTCTTTTTGAATGAGGCTAAGCCTCTCAAAAATTGATGTCTTTCCAATGAAAAGGCGTGTAGCCAACTGTGTGAGGACAGTTAAAAGAGGCCTCTTTCCCCCCAGATTCTGTCTTTGGTCCAACTGCTCCAACACTCCCTACAGAAAATCAACCGGTGAGCTTCTGAGCCATCCCTGCGTCGGGTACCCACGCCAAGGACGTCGATGCCCGCATGTTGGCGACTTCCCTAGACTGCCTGTCTTTCAGATGGGCTCAGCACCTGCCCTCAGGCCCATGGCGGGGAGAGGAAGGAGAGTCCACAGGCACCACTTTTCTGCTCCCTTTCTGTGGGCAGAGAGCTTGTTTTCAGAGATGCTTGCTGCTAAGGCCTCCTAGACTACTCACGGGGCCTGAACTTCAGGCTGCCTTCTTCTCTACCCTTTCTGGCTCTGGGAGAAGGAAGCCATTTACAGTGCTGGTTTGTCCTCTCCCCCCCCCCCCCCCC
>PVKH010027147.1:0-13064 GCA_004027955.1 Chaetophractus vellerosus | reverse complement strand
GGTGCCTGTCCTGCCGACTTCACAGTTGGATGGAGGGAAAGGCCACTTGAGATCATGCACATGGCAGTGCCTTGCAAATTGTGAAGGTCTGAATGCCTGTGACAAGCAGGTGACCTCCCGGCTTCCACATGAACTTAACTGAATGGGCTCTACTAGAACCTGGGTCTGTGCATGGAGCCTGAGGTGGGCAATTCACAGTGGTACCCCAGCCTGGCTGGATGTCATCTCAACCCAAGATTCCTTCCCTTCCCATCTCCTCAGAAACTTTATTGCTTCTCTTGACCTCCCTCCTTCCTCACCCCTTTGCTTCCATTGGACCCTTTTTAAATCACATAAACTGACTGGTTTCCTCCCCTTCTAGGTCTAATTTTCTCTTCTCCTCTTCTCATCCAAGCTCCTGGAAATAAAATGTGGTCCCCACACTTTGCCCTTCTTGTTCGGTGTTCCTCTCTCTGCCCCTTCCTAGATTATTCCTCTGGAACTGCATTTCCTACTGCCACCAGAGACTTTCTGTGTATAGAATTTTTAAGATTCTTAACTTACTGAATCATTGTGGCCCTCTGCCTCTTCCTCCTACCCCTACAGTCATGCTCTTGTCGTCCTCCTTTTCCTGAGGGAATCTGCTCCTTTGTTCAAGAACCAGCCAAAAAAAAAGTAGCTTGACTTAGTCTAGTAGCAACTTGCTTTCTCCTTCTCTATTAATTGAAAGATGTCCTAGTCTTAAGCTTTCGTGATGGGTGGTTAGAAGATAAAAAGACCTAGATTTCCTGTGGAAGATATGACAAGGGCTCCCTGTAAGAGTGGGTGCTCACCCAATGCATAGCAAGTCAAGTGTTGGTCACACAAGTCAAATCCTTCATCTGCAGCAGTATTTTGGTTGCCATCATCAGTTGGGTAGAAGCAGGGCCACTTTCTGAGCTGTGTGGGGAACCTGGGCTTCTTAGATTCAAGAGAAGACTTGGAGACCCTCTTCACAGATTTCTAACATCTAGAGAGGAATAGTTTGTCCGCCCTCCACAGCAGAGGGCACTGCTGACTTACTGTCTTCTAGACCTTCTCCATAGTAGAAACTGACCCATGGTTTGAGTGCTTGGAGCACATGTTTTGGGCACAATAGTTCCTTTTGGAGAGTGGGTTGGGAAGGTGACACCTCTATCAACCAAGAATATCACCAGCTCTTGAGCCACCTCTGCCCAGGGACTCATTCCCCTCCCACAGGGACCTTCGTCATACTCTTTCTCATTCAGAATTACAAATGAGGTTCCAAAGAGGAAGTGATGTTTCATACTTCCCCTACCCCCTTCCCCCTAAAATTTGTTCAAAGTATGAAATAACACGGATCCATTTACTTTGCTTTTGTTGGTACTTGGGGGAAAATGAGAGTCTTTCAGCGTTCCTCTTTTGTCAATAAATTGCCCATTTTTCACAATTTCTGAAAGTTTTCTGAAACCATTCTTCTCACCCAGAGAGTCATTTCAAAAAAGAGTAGAAAGAATTAAGAGAGAAAGTCACCAAACCAAGGAGTAATTGACAGAAGCATACAGCCTTCTCAATGTCAAGTTTTTGCTGACCTCTTCTGCTATTCTAGTTGTCACTTTTTTCTGGAATCAGCAAGAAATTTTTTTCCCCTTTGGACAAATATCAGGTTTATTCTGCGTTTCTCAATTCACATAGACTTGCAAATTCAGATCACACTGAAAACCAAATTACTGCCTTTGGGACAATGGCCTTTGTCTGATTGCTAATAGGGGATTTAGTAAATAGCCCAAGAGAAAAGAATTGAGTCCAAGATTTCACTGGTTTGCATTTTTAAAAAATTCAGTTAATTCTAGGCTCAGACATATATTCAAATGCAGATATGAGAGTTACATCATTCCCACATTTTAATTGGATTCTTAGGTAAAGAAAGTTTTAGCCTGGTATTAATTCAGTGTGAAAAACTCTGCTGTGAGCATACTTCCTTTTTCCTGCAGTTTTTCCTTTTGCTCCCTTGCCTTACATCCTTACTCTCATGCACCTTGACCATCTTCCTTTCTACTCAGTGTACTTGAAATGCTAATAATTGCTTCATCTCCCCTCTCTGGTAGATTGCAAGCTTCCTAAGAAGTGTCTGTTTTATTCATTAATGTATTACCTGACCAACCAAGCATGGTTCCTGGCATGTGTAGGTGGCTTTCAAGAAACATTTATTGGATGGATGGATGGATGGATGGATGGATGGATGGATGGATGGATGGAATCCATGGCATCCTTTCCACATTAGCCATATACCATCCCTGGTAAAGGACTGCTCTTTCTTTAAAAGCTCCATAAAACATCTTCCCTTTGATCATGAGCTCTAGGGCCCATAGGGCCCAGTTTTTTCACCTGTCGACAAGGAAAAGCAAATCTCCTTCTTGGATGGATGTCCAGGGCCCTGACACTTTTACTCCTTGGAGATGAGGGACGGGTAGTCCTCAAGTTCTGGTCTGCCCAGCTCCTTGGCTGACAGGGTTTTATTTGCACGTTTGGCACTTTGATGGACAATTGGTGCTACCACAAAAAAGAACCTGGTGGGCAGGCCATACGAGGCCATAGGAGGAAGCAGGGCCCACCACGGGATGATCTGAATGGAGCCCCAACAGGGTCCCCATCGTGTCCCTGCCAGTGGAAGGCCTGCTCCGTGGGCTAATGCTGGGAGGTTGTCCGATTGTATTCATCAGACTATTCAAGGCATTCTTTTCCTGGGGCCTCCCTAGCACAGAATAATGGTCTCACAATATGTTGCAATAGAAAATGAGAACATCCTTTGGCAGGTGGTAGGGGCATAGGTTTAAATCTCTCTTTCAAACACTGGACATAGGTCCCTTTAAGACTTACAGAGAGCAGCTAGAGCCCTAGGTCTTCAGAAGAACCTGCTGTCCCTAGGAAGAGTGGCCTTTGTCTGCGAGCCCTCTGTGGACCTGTCTCACTCACATCCACGTGGCTTTTTCTGGCTTTAATTTTGAATGCACCCACACGCCCTGACTCCCGACTTACCGCAATACAATTGGAAGTTACTCTCTCTGTCCCTTCATGACCCTTCCTGGACATTCCAGCTCTCAGAAGTTGACCTGACTCTATCTGGTTTGGGCTTCATGGCTACTGTTCCTGCCTGAGGCTGCCCTTCTAGTCTGTTCTGAGACAGGGGAAGGTGGACGTGCTGGGAAGTCTGCAAACTCTTCTGGCAATCTTCCATAAATATTGACTCTCCCAGCCAAGGTCCAAGATACCTTGGGCGGCAGGGAGTCAGAGAGGTGCTTGTGGTTGGCTCAATAGTGGCCCCAAAGGTATCAGGTCCTAATCGCTGGAAAGTTCCCCAAATCCAATGACAAGCGTCTTTATGAAAATTAGGCAGAGGAAGATTTGGCACAGACAGAAGAGGAGGAGGATGTTGATGAGGAAGCAGAGATGGGAGTGGCGTGGCCACAAGCCAAGGAATACCGGCAGCCTCTAATGCTGGAGAGACAAGGAACAGAGTCTCCCCTCCAGAAGGAACCAACCCTGCTAATACCTTGAGTTTGAGCCCCACGAGACTCATCTCTGACTTCTGGCCTCTAGAACTGAAAGGAAGCAGATCTGAGTTGTTCTAAGCCCCTAACTTTGTGGTCATGTGTTAGAGAGGCAATAGGAAATGGGGTCTTCATGCCCCTTTTTTCCCCATGGCCCATCTGAGCATGACAGCCTGCCTCTTCCTGCTTCCTTCTTCCAGGGCCTTCTCCTCCCTTTCAGACTGTGAGTTCCCTGAGAAAGGCGACCCATCCTGTTCCCTCTTAACAGCATAGGGGTAAAGAGCCCAGACTCTGGCACCAGGTTTCCAGAATGCAGATCCTTCCTATGCAGGTTTACTCACTGTGTGACTTGGGCAAATTTACTTAACCTCTCTGTGCCTCGTTTTCCTTGTTTGCAAGATGAGGAAATAATAGTACCTTCTTCATAGTGTTGTTTTGAAGATTAAATAAGTATATGCAAATTAATGGCAGTGAGGAAGCCCTCAGGAAGTGTATCAGCTCAGGTTACTGCTGTCAGTACTTCCTGGCCCAGAAGTTCCCAAAAAATGTACACTCAGTGAGCCTCGTGTGTGCAAATGTGTGCACACATAAGCTTGTGCCTTTCCCTCTCCATCTCATTTCCACTGTCTCCCTCCGTCCTTCCCCTCCCATCACCAGCCAAGGGAAGGACAAAAGCTCAGATTGCTTAAAAGACCCAAAAGAAGAGTCTGTTGTGGACCAACATGTCCCCCAAATCCTAGTGAGGAACAAGAGCTCAGGATGTCCGCTGAGGGTCAGGGAAGCCGGGCAGGAGAGGGCCTGTCACAGAGTGGACAGAGGACAATCACCTGGGGCATTTCTTTATGACCATGTGGCATCGGCCGCTGTCCTTCTCTGCTGAACGATCTGGGTCGACAGTGAGGTGCTGATTTCCCACTCGTGTCACCGCCACAATGCACAGGGCTCCTCAAAGCAGGGTGATAGCTCATCAGAGACTAGTGAGGTGACCGCTGGCAAGTTAGGGAGCTGACCCAGCAGCCATCGTCACGGAGCCCCTGCTTTTCAGGGCAGGAAGCAGTCCCCGTGGAGGAGGGGAAGGTGCCATGGGGAAACGCAGAAGTCAGGGCCACGTCCTCGCAGGGTTCTAGGTAATAACTGGCTGTCTCTCTTCTGTTAGGACCGGAGGGAAATCAAATCAGGTCTTAAAGGAAATCAACTGGAAGAAAGAAATGGCCTGAAGAAAAATGACTGGTTGTTTCATCACTACCATCTATTGCTCTAGAGTCACAATTCTCAAACCTTTTGGGTTTAGCACCCCTTTCCATTCTTAAAAACTATGGAGGACCCCAAAGAGCATCTGAGTATGTGTGTCAAGTCTATCAATATTTACACTATTAGAAATTAAAGCTGAGAAATTTTTAAAGATATATTTATATATTATCATTTAACCCATTCATGTTAACCCATCCGTGGTAACAGAAAAAAATAAGCCTGTTTCACGTTAACGTAAATAACCCACTTTATGAACAATAACTATTTTTCAAAACAAAAGTTTAACAAGAACATTGGCATCGTTTTACATTTTTGCACATCTCTTAATGTCTGGCTTAATAAAAGACAGTCGGATTCTCGTATCTGCTTCACGCATCCCACTTGGCATCGCGGCAAGGCCGTTATCACGTGTCACAGGGCCTCCGGAAAACTCCACTGTAATGCACGGGAGATGGAGAGGGGAAAAGGGACGTGACAGCGTAGTATAATTATGAAAAGAGCTTTGACCATGTGTGCCCATGAAAAGGTCTTGGGGACTTCCAGGGGTCCTGTGGATCATACTTGGAAAACTGTGCCCTGGAGTATAAGCAAGTCAGTGTTGCATCTTTGGGCTCCAGCCTTTAAAAACTAGACATCACCCTGAGACAATTACGTTTTTCTTCTCTTTTTAAATTGTTTATAGTTTTCTGGTGTTTATGGCTTCAGCTTTTTGTTTGGCAGGGGAGGAAATAGTCCAGTGGATGCCTGCATGGGTTATTGGATTCTTGGTCCTTGGGAATCCTGGGTTTGAGTCCAGGTGCATGAACTGTGTCCTTGTGGGCAGGCTACTTTGCCCTTCTGGGTGTCGTTTTCCCAGTGTTTGAAATGGATGAGTTCAGTGGTCTCCAAAGCCTCACACCAGAGAGGCCAGAGTCCTCTTCTATCCATTATTCTTCTCTAAGCCTGTATCCAAGCATGTTCAACAGATTGCCATTTTGATCTCAGATGTACATCTGTGCCTTCCACGCAATTCCTCTGGGAGAGGATGAATGTCCACTATTTAAGGACATAAGCTAAAGTTTCTTCTGAAAAAATCCACCATCTGGGCAGCTCCAGAGAGAACTCAAGTGTGGACTGAGCATTAAATGTGGCAGTAAAGCTTGAAAGTTTTGGCTCTTGCCCAAGGAGAGAGAACATGAGACACCATAGGAACCTTCCAGGTAGAACTAATCCCCCTCTGGTTAATGAGAAACTAAGAAAAGGGGTTGAGTCTCTAGTGTCTGCCAAGTCTTGTGCTAAGCCTTGGGGAGAGCAAATGACCACAGCCTGTTTTTCAGGAGCTGTAATCATCCTCAAATTTGCCACAGGAGCAGCATCAGGCAGAATGTAGACACCTGGAAAATGCAGGCACTGGGGCCCCAGGAGCCTCGGGTCTTCTGGCATCAGCAGAGACAAGGAGTTGGTTCTGATTTTTACCAGTTGCTTCCAATTACCCGTGGTCTTAGGGCAAAGGAACATGAATCAACAAAACCTGAGTCTAATTTCTTCCCAAAGTGTGTTCCTTGGAATGCTAGTTCCATGGGTTGTCGTAGGTCTCCTGCAAAACAGTAAAAGGGTCCTGGGAACAAACACACTCGGAAGACCTTGGCTTAAATAGAGCTAAATGGACTTCTCCGCAGAGTGGAGCGTGGCTGCAGGATCTTCACAATGTGCCTCCGAGTACCCAAGAGAGGAGCATTCCCCAAGCTTGCGTTTTCTGCAGAGAATCTTGTTGGACTTGGTGCCCCAGTCTAGGAACAGCCACTCCAGATGGCCCACGTGGCTCACAGTGCCGAAACTCGCCGTAGCTGCCATGATGTCCTGATGGCAGCCAGTGGGTGGTCGCAGGGCAGATGGCCAGAGGAGCAAGAGCAAAAGGGACCACCTACCATAGACATGATCACAGCCTCCTCCTCATCACCATCATCCTGGAATCACAAATATCGGATAATAAAACCTACTATGCCAATAATTTATTTAAAAATCGTTGTAATTCACTAACTTTAATGTACAAGTGAAATGAAAGCAATTTACAATAAAAAATATATTTGATGCCCAGGCACAACTGCTAGCTGAAAAAAACACCCCTGTAGATTTCCCAGTCCCTCCTGGGGTGAGCCAGCCTCATTCAGGCCACAACGGGGCTTGCCAGGTATCTATGGCGTGTGTTTTCATCAGGGCCAATATCGTCCCCAATGGGGCAAAAGCTGGATCTTGGAGCAGGGTGCAAAAAAAATATTACTGTTTTATATATAAAACACAAATATACATATAGCACATAAAAAATATATGGTAAGTCAGAAGTATGAACATTTCAAGCCAGGAGGGGGGGGCTATTAGGGGAAAATGTCTAAACAGGCCCCATTAAACAAAGGTTGAGAAATGCTGATCTATAATGAAGGACCAGATCTTTTTCTTAAAATTCCCAATCTACCACAGACGGCTATTCTATAAATACAATAAAAAAATGAATGCTTAGAAAAATAAAATAGGAAAAAAGATGATTTAAGCGCAAGCCCAATGTATTTTTTACTAGATTCAACCAACATAAAATTGCTCTGTCAAATTGCTATAAATGCTTCTACGACTCACAATTTCCATCTGAATGTTTTTGCAGACTGTGCACTGGTACTGCATGTGGCCACATCTGGGGTCGCCCTGCTCTGGGGGACCCTGGGGTGGGAGAGCAGCGGGGATGCTTAGGTCAGTTGAGGAGGGCATCCTTGAGTGGGGGTCCAGAAGGACCAGTGGGGGTTGACTGGGAGAACCAGGGAAGAGTGCCACAGACAGAAGGCACAGTTGGGCAAAGGCGCTGAGTGGGAGGCGCTGGCACGCGTGGAGAATGGAAGTGATGCGTGCAGATAGCTGTAGCAGAGGGTGAGTGGGCCAGAGGAGGAGGAAGGCAGACCAACCTCCCTAGGTGGGACCAGAACCCACAGCTTGCAGGCTTCTCTCACACCAGGGTCTATCCGGATGACGCAATGATTTGGGGTTAGTGGCCACTTTGAGAATCTAATTGCAGCTCTGGACTTTCTCCTAAAGACTATACATACTCGGGACACAGTATGAACAATCTGAGGGTGGGGGGCTGGTTTAGGCATCCCCAAAAGCTTGTCTTAAGTCTCCAGGTTCAGAACCCCATGGGAACAATTTCGGCGGATGCCTCTGAAAACTCTTCAGTCAGGCCTGCCTCTTAGACTCAGGACAGTCACTACCCAGAGGTCACTAGCCCAGGTTCCAAAGAGCCAGGGGCCAAACTGAGATGAAAGCCGAACTCTTCCCTTGACAGACTCTCCCAGAGACATCCCGCGAGGACAGGGGTCTCAGCATTCTCGAACACACTGATAAGGCTCCCGGAGGCACGCGGATCCCCATTTGTGTTCCTTCTTTTCTTTCCTCTGCCTTTCCTGGTGAAGCAGACTCTACATCTTTAATCGCTTCCATGGACTTCTTGTGAGCTTCTGCTAGATGAGCTCAGTGTCCAATGCTCACCACCCAGGACTGGAATTTCACTGGGGTTCCTTAGGATTGGTACACATTTAGCAGACAATTTCATCAGCGCTTGTACGGAGTGTAAAAATGAGCTAGCAAGTGGAAAGGCACCCAAAGAGACAGCTAGGATCATTGGGCCTCAAAAACACACGACGTTAACCGTGTGCGTGGCTGTTTCCAATAGAAGGGCCGCCCAATCCGGCACCACAAAGGAGAAACACGTCTCTCAGTGAGACGGTGAGCTAACTGCGAGTGCACAAGCAAGGAATTGGGGGAATGTTCCCCAAGCCAGTTCAAAGTGAGAGTGGGGACTAGGGTTTTTATAGGCAAAAGGAGAAGGGTTGGGGAGAAGAAAAACAAGTAAAAAAGAACAAGTGATGACATTAGATCTTCCAGGGGTCTTGTGAGGAGGGTACGTGCAATTTGCCAGTCCTGCGTTGTCTGAAGCACGTTCAACTTGTCCTTGGTTTCAGCGGCTAATAAACCACAGTTTAGATATTGTTGTACAGATGTAAGCCTTTCAAGGCTCCTTTCTCAGCTGACCACTCAAGGATATCAGGCTTTTTGTCTCTGAGAAAAGTTACAGATTTACTGGGTCATAAGGTGCTCTGACACCATTCTGTCTGCTTTTGCTTTGAGACATTATCTATTCCTGTAAGCAAACCTAAGGTCTGGTTAATATCTCAGGGAACTATGTGCAGAGAGTAAATTTCCAAAATTAGATGAATAGAAAACCAGATTAATTAGTGAATTGGAATTTTCGGAGCTGCTGAAGTGAAGACATTTTTAGTAAGCACATTTCCCAGCTATCAGCAAGAACTACTCTGCTGAAAACTCTGGGGCAGGCCAGAGGCTCAGCTCAGCAAAACCTGAAAATGCAGGGACGAGATGTTTGGATCTTCCAGTGCAATCCAGACATCATGGAGCTTGGTGTAGCGAGGGAGAAAGGGCGGTGAGGATGCAGATGGTGCCACCACTTCCTAGATAGATTTGTTCTTTTTTTTCAGGTGCTCAATGTGTTTATTTCTACTGCTGTGTCACTGCTTCCAGACCTTCTCAACAGACACTGGTAGAAAATATTGATCTATACTAACCCATCTACATGCACTTCATTCTGTCCTTAGTATCTGGGCAAAAGGCTGTTTTGCAAAATTACTGGTTGTCTCCTTTGAACCCCACTTCCTTTTGTCTGATTATATGATTCATTTGTGATACAGTTCGATTCCTTTGTCACAGTGGTCGTAGCAGGGCAAGGGTGTGAACGGTGCCCAGGCAGGGTGAGGGCCTGTCTTTATTGTAAATTCCGACATTTTGTTCTTCCTGGATTTTTTGGCATGGTTTTTTTATTTTTTTTTAAATATGCCGTTGAAATATATTGCCTGGCATATGGAATATCGCGGCGCCCTCTCGCGCCCCTAGTCCTTGCTCAGGTTTGGAGGGGTGTCCCAGTGGGGAGCGCGGTGGTGCAACGTGGGAAGTTTGAATCACGACCACAAGAAGGGGCCTTCGAGATGGCCCCCCTGCCCCGACCCGTTACAAAGGTGGCCGAGACTAGGCGATCTGTCCCGAGGCCCGGGAAGGCCCTCCAGGCTGCGGGTGCATTTGGGAGATCTTGTCCCTGGTATCCATCTGAACTGGGAGCAGGGCCCTTTTGCCTGGCGGTGAGTGTCAGAGGGGAAATGAGTGCGGCTGCCCGCCGTTACCAGCTCATTATTTATTTATTTGGGGGGACTGGTTGTTCTCTGAGCTAATCTTCATATAACATGCCTCATTGCCCTCTGAAGGTCCCAGGAGGCTTCTCGTTAGCTTTTGTTTGGAGGCATCCGTTCTTGCAGTCCTGTTTCTGGTTGCTCATTACTCCCTCGCCTGGAAATACCAGGGAGGCAGTGAGTCATATTAGAACCATGGTTCTCTAACTCTTTCTTACCAGCTGATAACAACTCCAGGACATAATTGGCATTTGCAGGTGGGGCCAAAGGGAAAAAAAACACACACACATTTTTACTTTCCATTTGGGGCAATGTGCTTTGCTACATCAAGATTTTTTTGAGCATGGCCAGCCTTAGGCAAGGTAGAGACAAAAGAGGGGATGCTTGTCTGTGAGGCCCAGTCCCTGCTCGGAGGGGTACCCACATCACAGTGGACCCCTCTTAGAGAACCCCTTGCCCTTGGGGGCCTGGGACTTGGGCTACTGGGCCTACCCACCCCAAGTCCTTGCACCCACTCCAAGTCTCAATACCCACATCAAGCCCTAGTACCCTTTGGTACTAGCACCCTAGGTCCTAGCTTCTGGAGTTGTGCCCCGGGAGTAGGCTGCCACCGGCCATTCCCCGCCCCTTCAAGGGGTGTGCGTTTTTAAAGAGCCTCAGAGAGAGGTGACCAGCTCCATCCTGAGATGTGATGACCATGCATTTGTGAGGGTGGATGTTAGAGCAGTGGGATCTTCCCAGGGTCCCCCCCCCCCCGCCAGGCTCACAGAGCCCACCTTGGCACTAGTCCTGCATATACTGATTCTGGTTGTCATCTGTCACCTCCCCTCTGACCTCTGGCCTGGGTCCGCCACCCCTTTGGCTGCTCCTTCAGCATTTGTGCCTCATTACATTTTATAGGCCAGGGGATTGTTTGCAGATGGCAGAGGACTGGGCCAACTCAGTCTTGGATCCTGGGGGGACTGTCCAGGTCACTGTCACTAAGGAATAGGCTGAGGCAGCCAGACTCATGTGTGTGCAGCCCTCCAGTGCTTGGCGCACATTTATAAACACGGCTTCTTTGAATTCAGCTTTCTCCCCCAAATGCTTTTGACGACAAAAGCCATGGGAGCCCAGCTGCCATCCCTGGGGGTGGGGAGGCTGGGGGCCGAGGGGGTGCTGGCCGGCCGCTGCCCTGAGGTTGGCTGAGCTCTGGGACACAAAGCCCCTCTGCAGACCTCAGATGAGCAGGCCCAGTGGAGAGCCGCCCATAGAGACCTCTGCTGTCAGTTAGGCCACTCCCCGAGCAGCTCAAGGCTCCTGCAGGGGCAGGTGGCGACGGGCCCTGGAAGATCTGGTGAGGACCCGGCACCTTGGGTCCACCCTCCTGGACTAGAGACCCAGCCTGAAAGTCCAGGGCAGCTGGAAGACAAATCAGAGCATGTACCCCTTTACACTGTACTCCATGGAATTTAAAACTGTGTGAGCCAGAAATAAAATACATTCAAGAGAGGTTGAAGAAGTTGGAGGGATACGAGGATAACAGAAGGCTGTTGGAAAAATCAGGAATATTTTCACTGTGTGTGGGGACTCAGTCCTCGAGGGTCGTCATGGAAGGTAAGTCACAGGTTTCAATCCAGATTCAGCCATTCATTACCTGTGCAGCAAAATTTATTTGAAAAGTGGTAAAACTAGTTGCATAGAATTATTGTAGGAATTAAATGAAATGATGTATACAGTTCCCACCCCGTGCAGGGCCGGGCCTTGCACACTGTAGATGCTAAAAAATAGTAGCTTTCAATGTCATTATAATTTTAAGGTGACTATAATGATGGTGGTAATAAAGGGTGGCCCCTAATGTCATCCGTTGTTAGTGTAGGATGCAGGAATCAGAGGTTGTCTCAGAAGCCATTTTATATTCCGAGACCAGACTCCCTGGAGAAGCCTGAGCCCACCTAGTCATGTTTTGTTATTCAGCAAATGCCTACTACCTCTGAGACATCATTTCTGTGCTGGAATTCTGCTGGTGATTAAGAGAGGTGGGCACAACCCTCTCAGACATGACAAACAGATGGGGACAGAGACAAATGAACAGGCAGACAGAATGGAGCGACTGTGGCTGGTGAAGCTCAGGAAGGAGCTGTGGGCAGGCGGCGGCCACGGCAGGGCTAGGGCGCTTTCCGGAGAAAGTGGCACTGAGTTGGGACCTGAGGATGAGTGGGTAGGAGGAAGGTGAGGAGAATGTCGCCATCAGACAGAATTGCAGGTAGCAGGGCCCGTGGGCCAGAGAGCAGAGTTCCTGGGGCCACTGAGAGACCACCCCTGGCTGGAGCAGGAAGGCTCAGAGGGAGCAGATGAGGGGCAGTGGTCAGCAGTGACCGGGTCTCTGGGGCCTGGTAGGTGGAACGTAGACCTTCTCCTAACAGCAGTGCAGAGCCACTGACGAGGCGGAAAATAAGGAGGGATGTGGTCAGATGTGCATTTTCGAAAGCCCACTCTAGCACAGGGGGAGGATGGATTGAAGAGGTACAGGACTGAGAAGAAGCATTACCAATTTGGAGGCCACTTCAGTTGTTCAGGGAAGATGATGAATTGGGCATAGAAAGAAGGAGATGCTTTCAAAAGCTATTTTGGAGAGAGAAACCATCAGATCGTGGTGATGGGTTGGATTTGATATTTGAGAAGAAGGAAGTTCCCAGGTTTCTTCTTTGGGCACTGGGTGAGTGCCTGGATGTCATTCACTGAGACGGGGTGAGCACATTGATGATAACTTACATTAAGTATAGCAGGTCGGTGGCCTGTGTTCATAGAGTGAAGAGTAGAATGTTGGATTTACAGATCTGAAGTTCACCAGAGAAGTACAAGCTGGAGACCTAGGAGTCACCAGCATAGAGATGGCAATTGAACCAGAGGGTATGTGACAGGCGATGTCAGCCTAGGGTACAGCCCCAAGGAACCCCAATACTTAGAGAACAAGCAGAAGTGTTCTCAAGGGAGGTTGAGGACGAGTGGCCAGCATGGCAGAAAGAAAACCAAGGGAGAGCACCAAGGAAGAGGGGACTTCCAAGAACGCAGCCACTGCTTA
>PVKH010027146.1:0-13078 GCA_004027955.1 Chaetophractus vellerosus | reverse complement strand
CTTTTCAGTTCGCGGGTGGCTGGCTGTGCTCCATTCGCGGGCGACCTGCCCTGCCCGTGGCGGCTTTTGCCTGTCCGTGGCAGCTTTTTGCCCTGCCCACGGTGGCTCTGGCCTGCCCATGGCAGCTTGCCATTCTCAAGGCGGTCTGCCCGCTAGGAGAGGTCCCCGGGAACCGAACCCGGGGCCTCCCATGTGGTATGCCGACGCCCTATCCACTGGGCTATCCAGTTGGCCCCTTGACTAAGCTTTTAAATGAATCAAACCTGTGGCTATAGGAGATGATAAATGTTTGTCTAAAGAGTCCAAATCAAGTACTTTGTTACTTACATCCCAAGGTATTACATCAGATACACAATACAATTGTCAAAGCCCTGGGCAAATAGAGGATTTATTTGTAGCTTGATTCCAAGCAGGGACAGATTCTTAACATCACAGGGTCTTTTAAAACTACTCTTGTTTATATTGCATGCAGAAATAAAACTGTGCTAGAGTTCAAAAATCTGATCCTGGCAGAGAATATGGACATAGAACTCTCAGGTTACACTTCAACACTACAGAGTCACAGCATTAGGCAATTACTTTGGTACTCACAGATGGAGTTTTAAACAAGTTCAGTGAGTAAGGACCACATTATAGTAATAGGGTTCTGAAACAGAAGTACCACTGATAGCCTAACTGTGTAGGGCAAGAACAATTTAGGACATAGAAAAGAGAATCCATATCAAACTATAAATATTCCCTGAAATCACTGGTCTATTCCCTTGGTGAAGAGGAATGGGAGACAGATAACAGAAACTACTATATATCTTGTATATTGTATTGTACCATAAAATATGTCCAGCAAATATGTGTAGTAAATTTTATTGTTCTTCTTGTAGACTTTTTAGTCATTCTCAACAAATCCTCTTCTCAACCCCAAAAATAAGTTCTCAGGATTGTTATATGTGGACATATAGATAAATTAAGGGTGAGTGTTCTCTGGTAGATTGTTTGCAAAGATAGATGCGTCATTCCTCCTATCCCTGGAAGCATGTGCCTAAGGAAAGTGACCTTGCTGCTCCTCTCCTCAAGAGGTGGAACTATTTTCCCTTCCCTTGAGTATGGGCTGACCACGCCCTGTGGGTCTCTATGACCAACAGAATGTGGCAGAAGTGATATTGTGTGATTACAAAGACAGGGCTTCAAGAAACCTTGCAGTTTCCTCTCTTGCTCCTTTTGTGGCTTTGAGACTATCATGTAAGAAAGCCTGGAATAATTTCCTTGGGGATAGGACCACGAGGAGGGAGAGAGAAACCCAGCCTTCTCTCTGAGGCCCCATATGTTACTGAGGCCATCTGGGACCAGCCAGCTGTCTCCCCAATCGCTCACCAACAGCCTGCAGCGGCATAGGCGACCTTTGAGACACCTGCAGAAGTACGTCCCAGCTGAGTCCAGCCCAAGTGCAGAAATGGGGCAAATGAATGATTTATGTTTCAAGCCAATAAGCTTTGGGGTAGAAAACTAATATATCCTCCCTATCTACTGAAGTCAGGATTCTGGTACAGGACTCCATCTTAAAGAAGTTGGGGTGTTTTTTTTTGTTTGTTTGTTCTGCTTATATATGTAACATCTTATGCTATGAATAAATGTCTTAGAAAAGTCTCAATTTGTTTTTTTAAACAAATCATTTTTATTGATATGTATTAACAAAGCACACAATTCATCCAAAGTGTACAATCAATGGTATGTGGTATAATCACATAGTTGTGTGTTCATCACTTAAATCATTATTAGAGCATTTTCATTATTTCAATAATAATAAAAAACAAAAAAACAGACAAATGAGAAAAACAAACAAACAAGAAAATTCCTCACCTCTCAATCTCTCTGTTTCCCCTGTTGTACATAGCTGCTATTTCTGGCTATTTTTGGACAAGTATTTATTTGTTTATTAAGCAGTTTTATTGACATATATTCACATATGATCTATCTAAAGTATATAATGAATGGCTTTTAGTATAATCACAATGTTGTACATTCATCATCTCGAAAATTTTAGAGCAATTTCATTACTCCAAAAAGAAAGACTCCACACCCCTTAGCATTCCTACACCAGCTCTACATAACCACTAATCTAATTTCAACTTTATAAATTGATTTATATTTACTTTTTATATAAATGGAATCATGCAATATATAGTACACTGTGTTAGTACACTGTGTCTGGTCTCCTTCACTTAGCATAATGGTTTTTTTTTTTATCTGATAATAACATTTTGCAGTATTAACCTACATTTGTTCAGCTTCAAAGAAAAACAGTCTTAAAAATGCAAGTTTATCATATTCATATTTCACATAATATATTTAGTTCGTGATAGGGCAATCATACAGTATTTGTCCTTTTGTGTCTGGCTTGCTTCACTCAACATAACGTCCTCCAGGTTCATGCATATTGCCATATGTTTCATTTCTTCTTACCACTGCAGAATATTCCATTGTGTTTATACTCCACAATTTATTTCTACATTCATCAGTTGTTGGACACGTGGGTGGTTTCCAACCTTAGGCTATCGTGAATAACGCTGCTATGAACATCAGTGTGTAGATGTCTATTCGTGTCACTGCTCTCAGTTATTCTGGGTATTTACCTAGCAAAGATATTGCTGGGTCCCATGGCAAGTCTATATTCAACTTCTTTAGAAACTGCCAAACAGTCCTCCACAGTGGCTGTACATTCCCACCAACAGTGAATAAGTGTTCCTATCTCTCCACATCCTCTCCAACATTTACAGTTTTCCGACTTTTTAATAGCAGCCAGTCTAATAGGTGTGAGATGATATCTCATTGTAGTTTTGATTTGCATTTCCCTAATTTCTAGTGATGTTGAACATTTTTTCATGTGTTTTTTCACAGTTTTTATTTCTTCTTTGGACAGTTGTCTTTTCAAGCCTTTTGCCCATTTTTTTAATTGGATAGTTTGTCTTTTTATGTTGAGTTATATGATCTCCCGCTATATCATGGATATTAAAACCTTATCAGATATATGATTGCCAAATATTTTCTCCCATTGAGTTGGCTGCCTTTTCACCCATTTGACAAAGTCCTTTTGAGGTTAAAAAAAAAGTGTTGAATTTTGAAGATGTCCCATTTATCTATTTTTTCTTTTGTTGTTTGTGCTTTGGGGGTAAGGTTTAAGAAACTACCAACTACCATGAGATATTGAAGATGTTTTTCCACGTTTTCTTCTAGAAGTTTTAAGGTTATTGATTTTATATTTAGGTCCTTGATCCATTTTGAGTTAATGTTTATATAAGGTGTAAGATAGGGGTCTTCTTTCTTTCTTTTGAATACTGCTATCCGGTTCTCCCAGGACCAATTGTTGAATAAACTGTTCTGACCCAGCTGGGTGAGCTTAACAGCCTTGTCAGAAATTGCTTGACTGTAGATGTGAGGGTCTATTTCTGAGTTCTTGATTTGGTTCCATTGATCAATCAGCCAGTACCATGTTGTTTTTACCACTGTAGCTTAGTAATATGCTTTAAAGTCAGGAAGTGAGAGTCTTCCAACTTCTTTTTTAAGACATTTTTGGCTATTCAGGGCCCCTTACCCTTCCAAATAAATTTGATTATTGGCTTTGCAATTTCTGCAAAAAAGGCTGTTGGGATTTTTATTGGGATTGTGTTGAATCTGTAAATCAGTTTGGGTAGAATTGACGTTTTAATGATATTTAGTCTTCCAATCCATGAACACAGAATATCCTTCCATTTATTTAAGTCTTTCTTTTAGCAATGATTTATAATTTTCTGACTACAGATCCTTTATGTCCATGGTTAATATTATTACTAAATATTTGATACCTTTAATTGCTATTATAAATGGAATTTTTTGTTTCCTCCTCAGATTGCACATCAGTAGTGTATAGAAATGCTATTCATTTTTGAATACTAATCTTGTATCCCGCCACTTTCCTGAACTTGACTATTAATTCTAGTAGCTTTTTTGTAGATTCTTCAGGATTTTCTAGATATAGAATCATGTCATCATTGAATACTGAAAGTTTTATTTCTTCTTTTCCTATTTGGGTGCCTTTTATTTCTTTTTCTAGCCTAATTGCTCTAGCTAGAACTTCTAGCAATTAATGGATAGTAATGGTGACAGTGGACATCCTTGCCTTTTTTCTGATCTCAGAAAACTTTCAGTCTTTCACCATTGAGTACAATGATAGCTGGAGGTCTTCATATATGCATTTTTACAATATTGCAAAAGCTTCCTTCCATTCCTATCTTTTGGAGTCTTTTTATCAGGAAAGGGGGCTGTATTATGTCAAGTGTCTTTTCTACATCAATAGAGAAGGTCATGTGATTTTTCTTCCTGAATTTATCAAAGTGGTTTATTACACTAGTTGATTTCCTTCTATTGAACCACCCTTGCCTACCTGGGATAAAACCCACTTGATCATTTTATATAATTCTTTTAATACGCTTCTGGATTCAGTCTGCAAGTATTTTGTTGAGGATTTTTGCATCTATGTTCATTAGAGGTATTAGTCTGTAATTTTCTTTTTTTCGTAGTATCTTTATCTGGTTTTCGTGTTAGGGTGCTACTGGCTTTATAGAATGAGTTAGGTAATATTCTTTCCTGTTCAATTTTTTGGAAGAGCGTGAGCAAGATCAATATTATGTCATCTTTGAATGATTGGTAGAACTCACCTGTGAAGCCATCTGATCCCAGGCTCTTCATTTTTGGGAGGTTTTTGATGACTGTTTCAATCTCTTCACTTGTGATTGGTTTGTTCGGGTCTTCTGTTACTTTAGGGTCAGTGTAGGTGGTTTATGTGTTTCTAGGAATTTGTCCATCTATCTCATCGACATTTTTTTGGCCTATGGTTGTTCATGGTATCCTCTTATGATCGCTCCCATTTCTGCAGGGTCAGTGGTAATGTCCTCCCTCTCATTTCTGACTTTATTTATTTGCCTCTTCTCTCTTTTTTTCTTTTGTCAGTCTAGCTAAGTGTTTGCCAATTTTGTTGATCTTCTCAAAGAACCAACTTTTGCTTTTGTTTATTCTCTCTATTGTTTTTCTCTTCTTGATTTCATTTATTTCTGCTCTGATCTTTACTATTTCTTTCCTTCCGGTTGGTTTGTTCTTTTTCTAGTTAAGTCTCCAACTTTAGCATTCTTCTTTTTTAATATAAGCATTGAAAGCTATAAATTTCCCTCTCAGCACTGCCTTTGTCTGTGTCCCACAGGTTTTGTTATGTTTTGTTCTCATTTCATTCATCTCAAAATATTTTTTGAATTTTCTTGCAATTTCTTCTTTGACCTACTGATTATTTAAGAGTGTGTTGTTTATTCTCCATATATTTATGAATTTTCCCTTTTTCCATCCATTATTTGTTTCTAGCCTCCTTCCATTATGATCAGAGAAAGTGTTTTGTATAAGTCTTTTTTAAATTTTTGAGACTTGCCTTGTGACCCAGCATAAGCTCTATCTTAGAGAAGGATCTATGTGCACTTGAAAGAATGTATATCCTGCTGTTTTGGGGTGCAATGCTCTATAGATGTCTGTTAGGTCTAACTCATTTATCATATTATTCAAGCTCTCTGTTTCTTTATTCATCCTCTGTCCAAATGGTCTATCCAATACTGAGAGTGGTATATTGAAGTTTCTAGCTGTTATTGTAGAGTCATCTATTTCTCCCTTCAGTTTTGCCAGTGTGTGCCCCATGTATCTTGGGGCACTGAGCTTAGGTGCCTAAATATTTAGTATAGTTCTTTCTTCTTGTTAAATTGTCCCTTATATTAATATATAACAAGATTATTCATTCCTTATAACAGTTTTGCATTTAAAATATATTTTGTCTGATATTAGTATTGCTACTGAAGCTTTTTGGGGGGTTACTATTTGCATGGAATATATTTTTCCAACCTTTCACATTTAGCCTGATTGTGTCCTTATGTCTGAAGTGAGTCTCTTGTAGACAACATATAGATGGCTCATATTTTTTTTTATCCATTCTATCAGTCTATGTCTTTTGATTGGGGAGTTCAAGCCTTTAACATTCAATGTTATTACTGGAAAGGCATTACTTTCTTATCCATTTTGACCTTTGGCTTTCTGTTGTCATGTCGTACTATTGTCTATCTTTCTATCCTTTAATTTACCCTTTTTAATTTTCTTCATTTCTACACTCTTATCCAAGTCTCTTGCCCTTGTTTTTAAACTTTCAGTCTGTAGCACTCCCTTTAGTATCTCTTGTAATTATGGTCTTTCAGTAACATATTCCATCAGTTTTTGTTTGTTTGTGAAGACTTTGAACTCCACTTCATTTTTGAGGGATGGCTTTGCCGGATACAGAATTCTTGGCTGGCAGTTTTTCTCTTTCAGTACCTTAAATACCATCTTACCACTTCCTTCCCTCCTCCATGGTTTCTGATCAGAAGTCGGCACTTACTCTTATCGAGGTTCCCTTGTATGTGATGCTTTGCTTTTCTCTTGCTGCTTTCAGAATCTTCCCTTTATGTCTGATATTTGTCATTCTGAATAGTAGGTGTCTCAGTGTGGGTCTTTTGGGATTTATTCTGTTTTGGGTGCATTGTCCTTCTTGGATATTAATATTGATGTCTTTCATAAGGGTAGGGACGTTTTCAGTCATTATTCCCTCAAATATTCTTTCTGCCCCTTTTCCATTTTCTTCTCCTTCTGGGACAATGATAATGTATATGTTTTTGTATTTCGCATTGTGATTCAATTCCCTGAGACACTGTTCCATTTTAACCATTCTCTTCTCTTTCTGTTCTCCTGTCATTTCCAGTTCAGATAATTTTTCTTCAAAATCACTAATTCTATCTTTGAGCAATTCACATCTGCTCTTTTGTGCCTTTAATGTATTTTTAACCTCATCCATCATGTCTTTCATTTCCAGAAGGTCTGTTGCTTTTCTTTGCAGACTTTCAAATTGTTCTTTATGCTCATCCAGTGTCTTCTTAAGATCCTTTATCTCTTTAGTCATATTTTCTTTTAATTCTTTAAATTAATTTAGGAGACTTGTGTGATTATCATTGATTAATTGTCTTAAATCTGTTCTCTTCAGGATATTTGGTTTGTTCCTTTGACTGGGCCATCTCTTCTTGTTTCCTAGTATGGCTTGTAATTTTTTGCTGATGGCTGAGCATCTGAATATGTTGGTAAACTTACTCTGAAGGCCAATTTCTCTCTTGAATATTGTTATTTTTTTCAAAGCTCTTTTTTGATATTTGGTTCTACTTAACCTACATCTTTAAAATTACCCATCTTAAGTTATCAAAATCATGCCAGGGATTCATTAATGGGGCACAGATTTTCTCCCAGAAGAACAGAGACCCAATTGCAGTTTTCATGCATGCAATTTCCATATCAACCAGCAGATGGCGATCGTTGGTGGACCATTCCATGGAAGTGTATCTCTGTTTTCCTTTGATTTGTTCTGGCCAGAGCTGAGATTCAAAGCAGCCCCCACTGGCCAAATTCACTGAGGTAACATCCTCTCATTCCCTCTCCATTTTCCCTTGTAACAGCTGACAGAGAGGAAGACATCTGCTCCCCTCTCAGTCAGCTGCAATCAGCCAGGGATTTTACCCTTGCTTAATATCTTGGGAGTGCAGGAGGGGAGCCCTTCCCAGCAGCTGGGAGGTTTAGTAACTCTCAGTTTGTTGTTTTGAGCTCTTCGTCTCTCTGTCTCTCACTCTCCTGGGAGTTCTAAAGCACTGTCTTGGTCTGCTCACCCCCAAAGCAGGTCCCTTGGGTGGCTTTTGGCTCTTTCTCCATTGTTTTTGTGAGAGAGCTGAGCCTTGCCTGCCTAATCCAATGCCATCATCCCACAATTCCTCCTTAATTTGTTTTCAATGAAGGAATCATTACGGAAGAAAAAGTACCTTCCCAATGTCTGCCAGCAAAGGCCCAGTTCTCTCAACTCTGTACCTATGACACCTTCCCTTGCCCTCAAACTACTCTTCCCTATCTTCCTCCTCCATGCTATAGGTCACAGGAAATATCATCCATAATAGGAACTGGAATGGTAGAAAAACATGTCTATGGTGACCATGTCCTATATTCTATCATTTCAGCCATTTAATGCATGACATGTTGGGCTTTGGTGAGCTTGTCTGAGGACCTAATAAGCATATGCATCATTAGTTATGAGTTCTAAACAGTTGACTTACACACCCATTTTGTTACAACCAGTTGATTGAAGAGAGAACTCAGTAGTACAGTAGTAGTAGTACAGTACTGAGAACAAAAGCTGGAGACACCACACTGACCTCTGGCTCCTTCCATATAATCTCCCTTTCCTACCCTTTGGTAGTATGAGGTTCAGCTTCCACAGCTTTGGTATTACAAGTTTTTAAGAACTACACTCAATTCCAAAGCAAAGAATTAATCTCTGAACTAATTCAAAGCTTCTCATCTCCTTTCAGCTTATACCTTACCCTGGATGCTCAGTCTAGGCTCAAGGCTAAGATTTCTAGCTTAGAACTATTGGCATTTTTTACCAGATAAATCTCTCTTTTTTTGGTAAAGAAGCTTTAGATTACATAAATGTTACATTAAAACTATAGGTTATTCCCATATACCCCATCCCCTTCCCCTCCCATACTCTCTCACATTAACAACATCTTTCATTAGTGTGGTACATTTGTTGCAATTGATGAACACATATTGAAGAATTGCTACTAACTATGGAATATAGTTTATATTATACTTTTCACTTTGCCCTGCACAATATTGTAGGTTTTGACAAAATACACAATGGCCTGTATCCATCATTGCAATGTCATGCAGGACAATTCCAGTGTCCTGAAAATGCCCCCATGTAGTACCTATTCTTCCCTCTCCCTCCACTCAGAATGTTTGGTGATCGCTGCCTTATTACAGATACAAGTTCTTCCATTGCTAGAATAATCTCCCTTGTGCCACTGATTTGTCTACTCCAGTAGTGAATTCCTAAATTAAAAAGTACATATTTTTCATTCCCAGAAAGTTTTTTTGTGGCCTGGGGGTGAATAATCATGGTTGATATTTGGCAACCTTTCAATAAGTGTTTGAGACATCTGTCTAGAACCTCTTTTTAGAATATCTTGTCCTCAACTTGGGACATCGGTAAAAATTCTGAGGCACCAGTTTAAAACTCATTTAATATCATTATGCAGCCCTTTGATCAATTGAGACTATATGTGGAAGAAAGACTCTAAGTTAGCATATTCCAATCAATAGACTGAAGATGTTTAGAATTATTAGAAGTTCAGAAAATGGCTTTGTATATTACCACATTCATTTAACAAACATTGAATGAGCATATCTCAGGTGAGAGGGTCTGTGGATATTGTAGGCAGCAAGACAAGCAAGGTCTCTGCTCTAATGGGGAATAAAGTCTAGCAAAGGAACATAACCAATAAATAAGATAATGGCAGATTGTAATAAGTGTTATGGAAAAATAAAGCAGTTAATGTAACAGAGAGTGACTTGATGGGGAGTGGAAGGGAAGTTGTACATTGAGTGGCCACAGAAAGCTTTCTTGTGGAGGAAACATTTGAGCTGAGATCTGAATAACAAGAAGGAGCAGGCCTTGTGGAGATCTTTGGGGAAGAACTCCAAGGAGAGGGAAGTGCAAGTGCAAAGACCCTGCACAGGAGCAAGTTGGACACTTTCCGGAAGGAGAAAGGGGCAATGTAACTGAATGTGATGGCTGCGGGAAAAATGTCAGAGAATGGAGAGGTAGCAAGGTGGAGAGAGAAGACATTCTCCCAGGGGCTCAAGGAGTAGCCTGAAGGCAGGGGAATATGTTAATCACAGCAGTCGCAAAGCCTATAGACCAAATCTGTTTCATACATATGTGTGCTGCCATTGTCCAAATGCATGTACTTCTTGAAAAGGACATAGACATTCACTGAACATGTTACTAAATTTTAGCAGTCTTCTATCATGAAGACAGGGATTGTGAAATTTGTTGATACTAAAAAAAAGTCCTCATCCCTGAAAATGTTAGAAACTACTCTACTCTAATACTTTCTGATTTAAGACTGATTTGTACAAAATTGAATTCCAAGTCTTCTATTCTGAGGAGAAATAGAACTTTCAAAGGCGGAAATGTGTGAAGACCCACTATCTATCCTTCTTTAGAGAACCAGAATCTGTATACAATAGACAAACCTGGGTATAGTTAATGGTACAAGTAAAGGAATCAGATATCAGCCTCAGGCAAGTATCTCTGCAGTCTTGGTACAAACATCCCTTCCTTATAAGCACAGTATCTGATAAAGCAAGAGATTCTGTAAATTTACATTTCAAACAATTCTAAATTGAATGAAGAGTCTATACCTTATCACATTAGCAGGCATAGATTTTTTACTAATAGCGGTAATAAATACATTTATTCTTAATGATATAAATTGAAAGCAGACTGTTTGTAATAGCTGATGCCAAAATCATCATGGAACTACCTCTATCTTACTATTAGAGGCTTGTTTGCCATAATTGACTTTCTCGTTGTTTTACCTTGTCTTTGACCCTGTACAGCAGGCATGATGCTCCTGAATTTAAAAGAGAAAATGATTAATGTGGCAAGTGCAGAGACAGTCAAGCTTGTATATCCCAAAGGGAATGCAGGAGAAGCTTGGTAAATAATCAACACTACCACCACTTCCTCACACTCTAGTTCTCTCTTTCACCGCATCTTTTGGGTAGCCCTTTAAATGAGAGGTCACATTTTAAAGCCAAATGTACCTCCGTGGTATTCAAAACTTATTTATGCTATCATCAGTAAAAAATATTTACATCTGAAAATGCTGAACCATGAAACTGTAGCCACAGGAAAGGTTACCTATATAAAAAATAGAAGTTTGTAGCAACATAATTTCCATAATTTTTTTTCTTCTTCTCAAAAACAACTCCTGCCTCACTTTTGCCTTGACTGACTAACTTTGGGTTTTCTTTCCCCTCAATTCTCTCTGTGAGACAAGTATCAGATTAAAAACTTTTCAGCATAAAATCCTTTAACTATGAGGGGAAAATAACAAAGAAAATCAGTCCTGGGAAAATAGATGATAGAAGAACAATGGTTTTGTGAAATTTTAGAATAACAATAATGGATTTCAAATGCATTCTGTGTAGGATGTCCAGAATTAGAAATGGAATATCCAGTTTCTAATTTCATGATAATCAAGAGTTAATGAATACTATAACTCAGTTCTGTTTTTGAAGCTCATTTATATCTCCCTCCTACTTCTTACATATTATCTTCATCCTATTACTCCTTGGGTCTGATAGCTATTAGTTTACAAGAAATTGTGCTTTCTCTTTCTCATAAGTAGTAAAGTAAGTCAAGGTATAGGGAATTAGGTACTGTGGAAAATCTGGTTAACATATCACTGACTAGATAAAAAAAAAAGAAATGTAATAAGTAGCATGTGTAAGAAAAGAAGATATGGGAAGGTAGGGATGAGAGAACACCATTTAAAGGTCTCATTGGTACTTAGATTATTGGATTAGAGTAAACACATGTTCTATCATATTCATGTTTCATCCAAATGTGTCATGATTATTCCATTTTAGTTGTGGCTTAAAGATCATTTTCCTTCCTCTGTTATCTAATTTTTGAACCTCTATTTATATAATTTTGGTAGCTCTGGGATAAGGTGGGAAATGCATTGAGTTTAAATCTCAGCTCTTCAATGTAATACCAAGTCATTTAGACTTGCAGAGTTTTAAATTCTTTCTTTCTTTTTTTTTTTTTAAATTTAGTTTTATTTATTTATATATCCCCCCTTGCTGCTTGTGCTTGCTGTGTTCATTTGCTTTGCATTTTTCTGTGTCCACTTGTCTCCCTCTGCTGTGCCATCCCGCTGAGTCAGCTCACCATGCGGCAGCTTGCCTTCTCCAGGAGGCCCCGAGAACCGAACCCGGGGCCTCCCATGTGGTAAACCAGAGCCCTACCAATTGAGTCACAGCTGGTTCCCTAATTTCTTTCTTGATAATGTGAAATTGTGCTACCTACCTCTATAGTGGATTAATAGGACACAATAAAATAGCACCACACATGGCAGTCTCTGCTTTTGGCACACAGTAATTACTTTATCAGTACCTGAGGTGCTTCTAGTATATCATTTGTCTCTATTCAAGAAAATTCTTTCATTCAGTCTTTCTTTTATTCCTACATTCATTTAAATATTTATTGAATGTATTAGTCAGTAAGAGGGGTGCTGATGCAAAGTACCAGAAATATGTTGGTTTTTATAAAGGGTATTTATTTGGGGTAAAAGTTTATAGTTACAAGGCCCTAAAGAGTCCAACTCAAGTTTGATTTCTCACCAAGTCAGTTGCCATGTGTTGAAGCAAGATGGAAGGTAATCTTTCCTGGTCTCTCCTTCTTCCTCTTAAGGCTCTATGATCCCAGCTTCTTCTGATCTCAGCTGTAGACTGGCTTCTCAGCTGCTCTGGTCTCTTCACAAGGTCAGATGTAAACTATCAGGTGAATAACTTATCTCTCAGGATCAAAACTGATAAAGTTCTCTCTTCTTCTGTATCTTCTTCTGTTTCTTCTTGAGTGAGGGACCATTTATATAGCCCACCAAGGGGGCGGAGACTCAACCCTGAGTTACACCTACTGGTTGAATCAAAGCCCTAATCTTAACATAATTTAATCAAAGACATCTCTGCTGAATCTAATACGAGCAAAGGGGATCATGCCCAGAGGAACAAACCAGTTTACAAACATAATCTCTCTTTTGGAATTATCAAACTGCCACATTGAGCATCAAATATGTGCCAGCTTTTGAGCTAGATACTAGAGATACACGAACCTGGCACAAATCCCTAACTTTAAGGAGCTCAAAATCTAATGGCAATTTTATTTTCAGTTGAGAGTTGTTCCTAAGAGGACTTCCCATGTTGTTAAAACTTCATGACTCATTTACATCTTAATACTTAAGGCTTGTGAATCACTAGAGCAAGTTTCAAGGCAAAAGTCATAGGCCAAACTTAGTCTTTACTAGATGGCAGCCAGTATAATGAAATATAAAGTACAGAAAAAAGAAATTTAATTTTCAAATCTAGGAATATAGCA
>PVKH010027145.1:0-13068 GCA_004027955.1 Chaetophractus vellerosus | reverse complement strand
TTTCATATGGGCTTTGCTTGGTTTGGAGCTTCTTAGCAGCCAAAACGAAAGGGGGTTTATCATTAACTGGTCATCTTTATTCCTCAAGTAGAAGTTAATACTTTTAAAATTCCCTGGTAAAGAAGATGACAGAGTAGGAAGCTTCAGGATTCAGTCCTTCCACTAGAACAACTATTGAACAGGAAGTATCTGAAAACTATTTTGAAACTCCAGAGACAGTAGAACTCTGTACAGGATCCAGGTAAGAGTGGGAGGTTGGTAAATTATATTAAAGACCAGTAAATTGCTCTTTGCGTACTGTGCTCTCAGGCTGCCATGGGGTCCAGCCCCTGGCTAGCATGCTGGTGACAGACAGGGATGTAAACATTTTCTCAAAGACAAGGAGTGTGCACAGCCTGTCACTGATGATTAGTCACTTCAGATCACTGATGGCCTGTGTCTGAGAGTGGCCATTGTTTCAACCCATCCCAGGCAAAGGTGGCAGAGGAGACTTAAATGTGCAACCCTTCCTCAGAGCTGCAGAAGACAAGTTCAAGGGCTGTATTTGCTGTGCAGATCAAGAAAGCTCACCTTTGGGGAGCAATGGAATAAGCTCTTGGCACCCTTCTTGACTCCTCCCCTGGGCACTTTGAGCAAGACTGTGTACCTTTCTTGGGTCCCTGGCCCTATTTTGACTTGGAAAGACTTACTTGGGAAACTCCTCTCCAGTGTGTCCCCCCTCCCCTCAGAAATTGCCCTCCAGATGAAAGCAGCTTGAGACAATGAAAGGAGGGTAAGGAACTATAGAGGCAAACAGCCTGGGAGAAAAGGCTTGCCTGCTTTAAACACCCAGGAGAGGAGGATCTGTAATTGAGGGGACATTCAAACTCCTGTAAACAGGGGAACTTCAAAACAACTAATAAGCACAAACCCAGGAAAAGACACAGGCCTGGGAAAGACAGGTCTCTGAACTCTGCATTGGCCTTGGGCAAACCTTCCTGAGAGGAGGCCTGAAGGTCAGAAAGTCTCTGTCTTCACTAGTTGGTTACAAAACTAACAACAACAAAAACAGGCATCTCAGGGAATAATTTCTAGAGTTAACATTTTAAAGTATTAAAATGTACAGTGTGGAACAAAAGATTATGAAAAAAAAGTATAAGACAAACAGGAAATGATAGTCCAAATAAAAGCCAGAAAACACCAGTGAGGAAGACCAGAATGTGGACATACTGAATAAAGGGTTTTAAAAAATGATCTTAGGGGAGTGGATGTAGCTCAAGAATGCCTGCTTCCCATGTACAAGGTCTTGGGTTCAATCCCCAGTACATCCTTAAAAAAAAAAAAGATATTAAAAATCCTCAAGGAGATGAAGGAAAGTACAGAGAAAGAACTAAAGAGTATCAGGAAAACAATGAATGAGAAATGAGAATATTAGTGAAAAGAAATATTAAAGGGAATCAAAGAGAAGTACTGGAGTTGACACTACGATAATGGAAAACAAAAAATTCCCAGGAGAGTTTCAAGGGCAGATTGTAGCTGGCAAAAGAAAGAATCAACAAACTCAAAGACAAAACGATTGAAATGACTCAGGCTGAGGAGCAGAAAGAAAAGAGAATTATAAAGTGAAAATAGCCTAAGACACCTCTGGAACACCAAGTATACCAATATACACAATATGGGAGTCTAAGAAGGAGAAGAAAGAAAAAGGGACAGAAGGAATGTTAACAAATAAAGACAGAGAACTTCTCAAACATAGCAAAAGATATGAATATGCACACTAAGAAGCCCAGAGAACACCAAACAAGATAAACATGAAGAAAAATACACCACATTATATATTGATAATGCCAATTGCAAGGGACATGGAGGGTGTTCTGAAAGGTGCAAAAGAAAAGCAATGTGTTACATACAAGGGAGTCTCTCCCCCGGGGCTGTTTCTCTCCAGGCTGACCTGCTCTGCTCTCCACAAAGGCAAACTTCTTGTCTCTTCCTGGGGCCTCTGCTTGTCTAATGGAGCTTTCTCTTTCTTCATGTATCTGCTTCTCTGTGTATTTACTTCCCGGGGCTCCAGCATCAAAACCCCAACTCTCTCCTCTGCCATGTCATTGTCTCTGTGAGTCCCCACCCACCAAGGGGCAGGGGCGGGGGGGGGGGGGACTCAATGTCCTACTGATGTGGCTGAATCAAAGCCTTAATCATAATTTAATCAAATAGGGTAGTATATGGAATCCTGTATTTTATACATGATTGTTCTCTAAATCCACAACTTTTCTAATAATAAGTTTAAATATATATATGAATATCTACTGTGCTAGGTAGAAACTATGAATGGTATTGGTACAGAATTTTAAAAAATATTTCGTCATTTAAATTCCCCGGTGAAGCTGAAGACAAAGTTTGTTGCTGAAATGTGGAATATTTATATCATTATCCACCTTTGGATACTTTCCCTGGCTTTAGGTAGTTTCCTCACATGCATGAGCTGATCAGGACCCAGCTGAAGACTTGCACATCTCCAGAGCTCTTTCTATTGGAAGCTCCCTCAGAGACTCTGTCCTGAGAATTCTAGCTGCCTTGACTGCACAGACTGTCAGCTAGAACATTCAACTCAGGGAAGCCACTAGACTCACCTGGTTCCCACTCCCTGCACATTGCCGGAACCTGTCCCCAGGCAGGAGCTGCGTATGCAAAGGGCATGTGGTATGTGTCCCTTCTCTGGGGGATCCCTGGGCCTTGCTACCTGATTTTCCAATGTCTTAAGAACTTTTGTTTCATGTATTTTGTCTGTTTCCAAAGTTGTTTCATATGGGAGGATAAATCTGGTCCCTGATACTCATCTTGACTGGAAGCTGACGTCCCTTGTTTCTCGACAACTCCACACTTTTAAGTCCCAGGCCCCCTGGGCATACAGAACCTGTCCCATCAGGAATTGGTGCAGGCTGCCCTCTAGGAAACACCAACCTGTGATCAGGAACTTTCAAGAACCACTACATCTTCTGGGCAGCACTTAAATAAAAACATCCCCAAAGAAACTCGGTGACATTTTATTTCTTCTAATTATATCAGGTTAGATGCCTTCAAATCCACAATGATTTGGGGAAAGGAAATTTTGTACAGGTTTGTCATGTTATTAGCTGAACCCAAGACTTCTTTTACTTTCTAGAATGTAGTCACTATTGTTGATTGTAATGTCACATTTGTTGGCAATGCCTGTATGGATATATGAGGATTTGCTGAGTATATGCAAATCCCTGTTGTCTGGGGACAAGCTTAGTGAAAGATAGTGAAAGCAGTGTACTTTGGGAAAAAATTAAAAGTATTAAGATTGGACAAAACACACTTCATATTGGAAGGCAACTAGTTGTCACCACATAGGAAAAAGAAGACCCTATGCTGGATCTACTGCAACCTAGGAATGCTCCTTCCTGGCCAGAGCTAAAACGTACCCAAAGAGGGCTTGATTCTCAACCTACAGCTACTCTTGAGAACAAGGCAGTGGCCTATGGTATAGGGATAGTGGCTTGTGTGGCCAAAGATTCTATTCACAGTCAGGGCTGTGAGAACTTGGGGTTGGGTGGGAGAGGGGAGAAAGGAGGGTGCAACTTCTTTGCTTTTGGTGGCATCTTCATGAGAAAAAAAAAGTTTTCCATGACTTTCAATCCGAATTCCCCACAAGAAAGAATCTGACAGGCTGGCTAGTCAACATCCATTCACAAGAGCCCTTAGTGGGCTGAGCTCAGTCTTTCTCTGGGCCACCTCATAGGCCACTGATCAGCCTGTGACTCGGGTGCTAATCTCCGACCTAGGGTAGCAAGGTCATGGGGGATAAAGCAAGATCATCCATTCAGATCACCAAAAGAGGCTGTGGTTGTGGCAGGCATCCAGTAGATCACACCCAGAACATAAGTGGAAGATTTTTCTTAAATTTTTTTTTTGAGGTGCTGGGGGCCAGGGATTGAACCCAGGGCCCTGTAAGTGGGAAGCCGGCGCTCAACTGCTGAGCCATATCAGCTTCCCTGAGTTGGTTTTTTCATTTATTTTACTTGTTTGTTTTTTCAGGATGCACCAGGAACCAAACCCAGGACCTCCCAAGTGGTAGGTGGGTGCTCAACCGCTTGAGCCACATCCACTCCCTCCCTGCCCCACCCCACCATTTTTTTGCTGTCTGTGTCCATTTGCTGTGTGATCTTCTGTGTCTTTCTTTTTATCTTCTCTTCTCATTCTTCTCCTCTAGGATTCACCAGGATTCGAACCTGGGATCCTTTGATTTGGGAGACAGGTACCCTATCGCTTGCGCCACCTCAGTTCCTGGTTCTGTCGCAGCTCACCTTGACTCCCCCCTGCATCTTTCTTTTTGGTTGCATCATCATCTTGTATTGCTCACCACGGGGGCCTGGCTCACCTTCCCCAGGAGGCCCCAGGGATCAAACCCGTGACCTCCCATATGGTAGATGGAAGCCCAATTGCTTCAGCCACATCCGCTTCCTGCTCCTTAATATTTTTTTTATCACTATATGCAAGCCCTTGAGCTAATCTTTGTAGGAGACAAAGATGTGGAAAAGACCTGACTCCTTGCATTGAGGAATAGTGATAGATGCTGTACAAAGTTATAAGATAGGGAATGAAAGGGGGAGTGGAAGAAGGGCAGAGTCCAGCTGAGGCAGCATGTTAGATCTGCTCTGAGTTAAGCTAACAGTTGCTTAAATCAGGGCATGCCCCATAATGAGAGTTCAAAAAGTGATAGTTTGGGAAGCAGATGTAACTCAAGTGGTTGAGCATCTGTCTACCATATGGAAGAACCTGGGTTCGATCCCCAGGACCTCCTAGTAAAAGAAAAAAGGCAAGCTTAAGCGAGCCGAATCATGCAGCAAGATGATGACAGAACAAAAGAGATGCAGGGGAGAGCCAAAAGCAAGATGCATCAGAAACCAGGAACTGAGGTGGCACAAGTGACAGGGTGCCTCTCTCCCACATCAGAGGCCCCTAGGATTGAATCCCAGTGAAGCCTGGAGAAGAAAAATGAGAAGACAAAAAGAAACAGACACAGAAGATCACACAACGAATGGACACAGACAGCAAGCGGGGAGGGGGGTGCATCCCAGAGCCACCCCTGCATGTTTTGTGTCCCACCCGGTTATGCTGGACCAAGAAGGGTTGGGTGACAGTGCAAAGCCCGCCTTTGGTGGTGTAGCTGCATTTGCAAAGAAAGAGAAAGCAGGGCAAGGCAAAGCCCATGGGGATTGCCACTGTCATTACAAACAATTCCTAACTATTCCCCTAAGGCTGCTCTGAGGCCAGAGGAGCACTTTTCTGAGACACTCACGTGGGACTCCTCCTTTCTTCCTGGAAGCAAATGCTTGAGGAAACTGAATGGATCCAGTTCTCAAGTCCCCCCAGCTCCTGCCTGTCAGCAGGCCACCTGACACCAGCCTGGTATGGGACACAGCTCAGATGTCTGTCTTGGAATTTGTGGATTTAGATGAACTTCTTTTGCTGGGACTTTGTGGCACCTTCAATTTCTCCAAAACCTTAATGGTTGGCTTAAGGTTCCTTCTGCACAGCAAGTGGCTTTGTTTTCCTTGGGTGTCCTCAGCCCTCATAGAGCCAGCCTTGTGATCACCATGGGCAGGAGGAAGGCTAGCAGGGAGGGCTCCCACCGCAGCTTTGCAGACATCGTGATCCTTTGGCCTCAGACATATGATTCCCAGAGCAGGGTGAGTCAAGTCAAATGAATAGCAAGGAGTTATTTTATGTAGCACAGCGGATGCTGTTCTTCTAAAGTTCATTTTGGTCTAATGGTCAAATTGACCAATTAATCTTTTAACCACAAAAATTCAAGATCGCCATGTAATCTTGATTTTATTTAGGCGTATCATGAAACATATTTAGACAGGTCATCAGCCTTCAGGGGGCTCGGAAACCTGCGCTTTTACCCTTCCAAGAGAGCACTGTGGTCTCTCCAGCCCCACCAGCAATGCTGCTGCAGCCCTGATGGAACTAAGAAGTGGAAGGAGCTGGAAGTACCTCCAAGAACTTCCTACTGCCTAAACTTCCCCTAACTTCTCATTTGTAAACCATGATAGATTGGTTTTAAATGGAGGATTAGCCATGGATTCGGCTGTTACCAGAGGTTACGACCAAGACTCACGGCCTAGTTAGGGAGGGGGAGGGGGGCCGATTACCAATGCTTTTCATCCGGGGCACCTGAGCCCCCTCTCGTTCCCTCTCGCTCCGGGTACCCCACATCACCACTCCACTCTATTCTTAAATCCTTGACGTGAGCCCATTCTCTCTCAGAAAACAAGACCAGGAAACTGGCATTTCCACGACCCCCTCAATGGCAATGTAGGCTACAGAAGGCTGTGGGGAGCGGTTGCTAACTCCTCCAGAATTGCCTCCTTAGGAAAAGCATTGGTCCCAAAGGGACAGGAGACCCTACTGGCCAGGAACCAGAGGCTTGGCTGTAGCTCTGGCTAACTACAGTGCCTCATTCACCCACCCTCTGAGAGGCTCCAAAGCAGAGGAGAGACACCAAGCTCAGAGGAGACACAGAGCTTGGAGTCCCCTGTGATTGAGTTGCAGTATGTATTGTGATCATTCTTCTGCCATCCAAGGTGAAAGGTATTTACTTTCTCATCCCTTTTTTTTTTTTAAAGATTTATTTATTTATTTACTTTTATCCACAGCCTTTTGCTTCCTTGCCTTAATCTCAATTTGGCATTAGAGCGAATTGCCTTCATTTACGGCTACTGAGGACCCATTCTATGGGCTTTCTCTACAAAGAGCCCCCTCCTTGCTCTTGCATAGCCTCTCTGGGCTCCATTCTACACTGCTATCTAGGGCTAAAGAGAACTGAGCTGGAAGACTCTTTTGTTCCCTGGGCAAATTCCATTTCCTTTTCTATTGTCTCAGGCTTCTTAGTGATGTAACATAACACCCGGCATATCCTGCAGTTAAATAGAAACTTTGATGGAGGTTGGCAAATTACCATTCACTGCTCCATGAATGATAAAGTCACAGGAGATGAGTGCAAGCCATGCACCTGGTGTAAATAATTACAGGCTAGAAAGAGGGAGTAAAGAAGGGATGAAGGCAGGCCAAATACAGCTTTGTGTGGGAGACAGGATCAGGAGGGGATTTGAAAGTGCTGGGGAGCGGAAAACTGCAGCTGAGGATGTTACATAGGCAGACACTGTTAATCTCCCTCTGTCCCACCCCCAACCTTGCACCTCCCACATCTGCTCCTTACCTTAGATTTCACTTTTTTAAAAAAATCTGTGCTTTTGTTCATCTCAGATCTGAGAATGAAAGAGTCTACAATGTCCACTATCATCCCTTAAACTGGACGTCTTCACTTCTGTCTTCACTTCCTTTCATATCGAAGCAATATCAGTACATTGTGTACCTGGAAAAGAACCTAAGCTCTTCGACCTGAAGTGTGGCTATTTAAATTAATGAAAATTAAATAAAATTAAAAATTCAATTTCTCAGGTGCATGAGCCATACTTCAAGTGCTCAACAGTCACATGTGGCTAGTGGCTACTAGACTGGACAGTGCAGATGCAGAACATTTCCATCATCATAGGAAGTTCCACTGGACAGTTATCTCAGACACCACTATTATTGTCCTAATGCTGATGACACTTCACTGGGGAAAATTCTAAAACACGGATTTTTAACCATTTTTTTTCCCACAGACCCCTTTGCCAGTCAGGTAAAAACCACTTACTAAGTCCACACTATACTGTGTATTATTTAATATCACACCTGCACCAACACGTCCCCACAAAAATAATGGCTTTTTTTGAATTTCAATGCAAGTTCACGGACCCCTGGTTGAGAACCCCTCTTCTAAAGGTAAAAGATATACTCAACAGTAGGGTAGTTATAAACCCTACATGCAGCCCCCTCACTTCTGGTTTAAAACTCAGCTCCTTTTGGTAAGCACTTAGCTGATGATCGGTGCCCTCCCTCTCCTTCTCTAGGGGGGTAGTCTAAGTTTGAGGGTGAAATGAGGGGCTCCAAGAATTAATTATACTAGCATTGAGGGTGGGGCATCCGACATCCCCTGTCCTTGATAATCTTTGGTTATAGGCTCTGTCCCTGCTATATCCACTGCTGCTGCCCTTGGTCCTGCTGGGGTCTCCAATGTAAATACTCCAGCCCATTGGTTGATAGTGTGTCCCTGGGTTATAACTGAGAGACCTTGTCTAGTCTGCAGCCGTCTCCGTCACCTCCAGCTCTTTTTAGGGGCAGAGGGAACTTCTGGATGCTCATGTGGACCTCTCTGCAGTGGTGCTGCCCTCAGATCCTCCCATCTGGTCACCCCCAGTTCCTCAGCACTCAGATTCCCCCCAGGTTGATCTGTTCCTATTTCCCACTCCCTCTTTCAGACTTAGCTCAGAATGGTGGGCTCTGTGCCCATTTGAAGGTCCAGAAAACTCTATGGTTTATGCAGAGGTCAGCAAACTTTTCAGATGGTAAATGTTTTAGACTTTGTGGGCCATGTTGCAACCACTGGACCCTGCTCTTCTAGTGCAAAGGTAGCCACAGACAATACACAAACAAATAGGCCTGGCTGAGTTTCAGTAAAAGTTTATTTTAAAAAGATGTTATCCCTGCAGGCTGTAGTTTGCAGACCGTTGGCTCTCAGTCCTCCAGTCTGTGGCCCTTAGTATTTAGAAACAAGCTTTTTGGAATTGGAAAAAAAAATCTTCCAAGTGCTTGGCCTTTGCATTTGAAAGTCAGCTAACTCTGCTATCGATTTAAAAGATCTACCTTTGAACTCAAACACCAACAATCTCCTTTCTTGCAGGCATATTAGTCCTACCCCAAGGGAAGGGCATATAAAAACCTCCCCATGGATGTTTACGTGGTAAGAGAAAGCACAAAAGTAAAAGGATTAGAAAATAATAAGTCACAATTTTTCTCTGCTACAAATATAGAACTAGTAATTCTTGCCTAACAATGATTTAGAGGATTAAATGAAAAAGGCTATTTTGTAAAGTGGGCCTCACATTGTCAGATGCCCTTCCCTTTCCATTCCTAATCATCTAGAATAAACACTGTGTGATGTCATTTGAGCAAAAGTTGGAAGACTTACCCTGTCCCAAAGTACCTGCACTCATCATCTTAGAGTTGAATGCATCCTTTGTTCATTGTTTTTAAAAATGCAGATTTCCCCCAAAGGAATAGTTTATTAATGTTTAGCATTTTTTTTAAAGCCACATGACAGAAAGCTAAGGGCTTCCCTTTGGGAAGAAGCCATCAGCAGGCAGGTTTTGAAATAGGAGAAAACAACATCCTCTGCCGCAAAGCAGTGCTTGTTCACATGAGAGGAAAAGGAAGGATACTGAAAATGAAAGTGGGAGTGGATAAAAAGTCAAATTTCACCCCCATCCCCATATGAGCCAGGACTTTCTTGGTTAGAAGTGATAGAAACTTAAACTAAGCTAGGCAAAAGAGGAACTTCTATTAGTTCAGAGTGTCTAAGGTTTAACAGCTAATTTGTGAGCTAGACAGGAATGTTGCTGGGCCTCAGGAACAGCTGGAACCAGGAACTTAAGCAGTACCTGTATTCTCTCAATCTCTTTTCTTCTCTGCTGATCAGACCAGTTCCCTCCATGTGGAAGGAAAAATGGCTGCTTATGGCATCTGAGCTTCAATTCCCTCTACCACTGCCGTGGGTGAGACAGATGCCTTTTATTTTTTCACTTCCAATTTTTAAAATTCCAGGAAAGGACTCAGCTAGGGTCGTGCGCCTACCCAATCAATGGTGGCCAGGCTTGGGGGGGGGAGGGTCATAGCTCTTCCCACCTTAGCCACATGGATGGGGGAGGGACACAGCGCAGACATCACCTGTGTGTCCATCACATCGCTGTCTTGCTTGGAGGAGGTTCGGCACGCTCCCATCTTTTATCCTAGCACAGGACCAGGGGAACGATGCTTTTTATGTTCATCGTGTGTAAAGTTATTTGTTGCCCATTGAATCAAAGCTGTGGATTTTTGTTCTTCTCAGAAAAATTCTGTTTTAGGTTGATAGCTTGGAAACCCTGTCTTTTTGAAAATGTTATGTGAACTGTGGGCCTTTGCTGCCTTTATTTCTTCTGCAGACGAGCGCGTGATGGGTCCGTTCCCCCGCCCTCCCCTCGTTCTGACCATGTAATTTGGCTCTTGTCATGCTCTGTTTCTTCTTGTGGCCATCTAGTTTGCCTAATGCAGCCCCTCAGCAGCCAATCTGGTGTTCCCTGAGGCTGAGGATCTAATGTCAGTAGGGCACGATTCGATTCACATCGAAGATGGATATTAAGTCTTTTTACTCAGGGTCTTGTCAAGAAAAGCAAATCTGCCTGCTATCAAGGCACAGAAAATGCCCCTACCCATAACAGCAGTTGTCTGTGTTCACTGATATCGAAAGCCTCCGGGGTGATTGTGTCAAGGTCAATTCCAATGATCTTTTTCAACTATAACCCAAAGAGGATTAAGTTAACATCTGACCTTTAAAGAGCTTTATCTTTGGGGAGCCAAGCTAATTAAAAAATTAAAAGGCTGTTAAAATATTTTTTTTAGAGCAAAGCCTACTGAAAAGATGAAAACACAACATATAGCAGCCAGAAATATCCATAGAAAATTCCAAACAGCAAGTTAGATTTGTCATTGCATAGTTCAGCTTGAAGTGCAGATTCTGGAGTCAAAAAGAGGGTGGGTTTCAACCCTGGCTCTGCCACTTTCTGGTTGTATGTCCTTTTGCAAGTGTCTCGCCTTCTTTCAGCTCTGTTTTCTTATCTGTAAAATAGGCACAGCAATAATAACTACCCCATAGGGTTGTTGAGAGGATCAGGCGAGCTTGTACATGTAAAGCTCTGTCATTCAGTCGGCTGTTAATATTACTGTGAACATTTTTAAGAATAACATTATACTTTATTTACTTGCCCCATCATCTTGATGGATGAGTGGGATCTCTTGAGAAAGTAGCTGGTTCTCACTGCACGCAGAACACAGATAAACCTCTTTAGATTCTGAAGTGGCTCGGCTTTGGCTGGATGTTAATGGCATAAATGAAGCGGCACCAGCATCCCAGCTCCCCCTCTACTTGACCATCTGCTCAACATACACTTTATGACGGCTCTGCTACTACTAAAGCCATCCTGAGCAAATGGTAACATGAGAAGGTGGGTGGTAATGCTTTCTGGAAAAGCTAGGAACATTTCTGCCCTTTAAATTCCTCTGTAAATCATTTTCAATTCAAGGAGATGCTTTTAATAATTAAATGCTTTCATTCGAAGACTTGTTCTTTACAGTGCTTTTCTTTTCACTGGTTTATGTGATGGTTGAAGTTCTCTCTTCACATGTCAACAAATGTCATAGAGACATAGGGACTTTGAGGTGGCCTGAAAATAAGGCCATGGACTCTACCTGGGAAAGTTTAGTCTCATTTCAAAGGCCTCTAGCCCCTTGCTAGTACAAGCTCAGTCCATAGCTTTGACATTTCCTGGGCATTTTTTAGAATTGCAGAAGCCTTGGTTCCACACCACACCTGCTGGACCAGAATTTGCATTTTAACAAAATCTCCAGCTGGTGCTAGTGCTCATTAACTTTTTTTTTTCCTTTAAAGACTTATTATTTACCACCACCCCCCCTTGCTGTCCATTTGCTGGGTGATCCTCTGTGTCTGCTTCCTGCTTTCCCTTCTCATCCTTCTCTAGTCTTCACCAGGATTCAATCCTAGGGACCTCTGAGGTGGGAGAGAGGCACTCTGCCACCGGCGCCACCTCAGTTCATTAACTCTTGAGACGCATCTCTCCAGAGTAGTAAGTCTTAACCTTAGCTGCACATTGGGATCACCTGGAAAGCTTTAAAAACTACGGATGCCTGGGTCCTGCTCACAAAGTTCCTGACCTAATTGGCATTGGGATTTTAAAAATCTCTCCAGGTGGTTGTAATGTGCAACCAAGATTGAGAACTTGTGCTCCAGGGAACTTCTTTTCTCTTCCTCTACATATTCCTACAATCTTTTTTTCTCTAAACTGAAAACCTCTCAAGCTATAGTTAAGGCTCATTTCTTGTTGCTTACATCATGACAGATGACCATTTTCTAGATAACGCCATACAATTTGAAGATTCACTTTGAATTTTAAAAGTGATCTTTATGAATTTCTTCTGAGCCTTTACCAAGGTCTGCATATCCTTCTTTATTGTGTCCAGAACTAAACACAGTCCTCTAGTACAGCCCTAAACAGCGCTAAGCAACAACATAAAGGACTTTTGTATCCGTCTGAATGAAAAGTACTGTTACAAATAAAGTCAGACCATTTCAATGGGGTGGGGGTGGAGAGGCAGCTTTAATGGCCAAGCAAAAGATTTTCTCATGCCTACACTCAGTCTGGGAGTGAATGAGGCAGTTATACAAGGAGAAAACCTACCTTCCCCATTTTGAGCTTTCCTAATACAGTAACAAGAGAGTGGTTATTTAACCAAAGAATTAATAAGTTTTTTTGCATCTGTAATTCACAGATGACTAAACAGACAAATTTACCTATACTGAACTTTAAGGCAGGTCAACTGATTCCATTAATTTGGCTGATACCATGAGCCTAAAAGTCAGCTGAACCTTGAACCTTAAAGACAACTGGTAACCTTAGACCAGTGGCCTTCAAATTTGACAAATCAACTTACAGGAATCACTTGGGCTGCTTATTAAACATATATAGATGTCTGAGCAAAGGTGTTTGTAGTTTTAAAAGGTGTTCGTAGTTTTATTTTTTTTTAAAGATTTATTTATTTTATTACATATTTCCCCTCCCCCCCTCCCCCCCGCTGCGGCGACGCACCGAGAGTGGTCACTGCGCAGGCGCGGCTTTCCCCGCTTGTGGGCGGCTTCTGCATCCATTCACGGCCGGCTTTCAGTTCGCGGGTGGCTAACTGCGCTCCATTCGTGGGCGACCTGCCCTGCCCGTGGCGGCTTTGCCCTGTCCGTGGCAGCTTTTTGCCCTGCCCACGGCGGCTCCGGCCTGCCCATGGCGGCTTGCCATTCTCAAGGCGGTCTGCGCACTAGGAGAGGTCCCCGGGAACCGAACCCAGGGCCTCCCA
>PVKH010027144.1:0-13068 GCA_004027955.1 Chaetophractus vellerosus | reverse complement strand
TGTTTTACTCATTGTTTTTCCTTTAGGAGGCACCGGGAACCAAACCCGGGACCTCCCACGTGGGAGGTGGGCGCTCAACTGCTTGAGTCACATGCGTTCCCTCTGTGAGCTTCTTGAATCTTTATCATAGGAAATGTGCATGGGTCTATTCTGGTGGTAAGAGTATCTATTTTGAAAATAACTAACTTGTCCTGAGAGTTAAGCATTGGACGCTATATTTGTTTCTTTACATTCATTATTTCATTTGATGCTCTGAAAAGCCCTCTCAGATGGGAACTATTATCCCCATTTTTATATTTGCAAACTGAGACCTAAAGAAAGCCAGCACTAAAACTCTTAGCTTCAACGTCACCTGTTAGGAAAAGATGTCCCTTGGAACCACATCTAATGTGGCATCCCTCCATTGTCACATTCCAAATCACCCATTTATTTGCTTCGCAGAATTTAATAGAGTTCAAAGCCATTCATTCATCTTCTCGTCATTAGGTGTCCTCTTCCTAAGAAGGAGGGAAGCCCTCGCTCTGGTCCGTCTGTATCTCCAGCGCATTGAACCGGGACAAATAGGCACAAAACAAATCTTGAAGCAATGAATAAGTAAATAAATGAGTGCATAAATGCATGTATGAATGACTCTCAAGTGCAGGCACTTAGGAATTCTCTTTCCACTGTAATCTATCAGGTTGTATTTTTACCCTGCTGCACAAGGTGGACATTAAGCAAATTATGAATGTCTTTTGTGTGCTAGGAAGAGTTGATTTCAAATTGAGAGCAACAGCACAAAAGCATATTCTATAGGTCACTAAAGACACTCTTAATATATTCCTAAAATGAAAGATAGCTTGGGAATTTCTGTGGCCACTCCATGGTATTTAGCCCTTTGATCTCTGAAGTCTTTTAGCTCTGTTTGATCCAAAGCATGACTGAGAGCTTGAGAGAAAATGAATTGTGCCAATAAATATTTACTTTCATCTCTCTATGCCTACAGAGCTTCTCCTATCTAAACTGTTTTAAAGGTAGAACTTAAGAATGGCTTCTGCAAGGGCAGGCTAAATAAAACATTGCTAGGGCCCAGTGTTCAGCTTCTGCTGTGGTTTACGATTATGAATTGTTTCTGGGATGCAGGGATCTGATTGTAAGAAATTCAGGTGCTTACATTAAAAATCAACAACCTCAACTGACATGATGTTGTGCCTCTTGTGATCTTCTGGTTCAGAAAGTGCTGGATTAATTTTTACCTCTGAGCTTTGCACAGCTTTCCTCACAGCCTCATTTTGTACATTCCTTACCTCACTCTCAACATACACACACAAACACACACACACACAAACACACACACAAACACACACATATCCCTCTGAATAAATCCTAGGCTGGTCCAAGATTCAACTCAGGTGAGACCTTCCCCAAAAAGCCTCCTAACAGCGCCCTCTCCATGCTGTGTAGGCTTCTCTCTGCTCCCATGAAACGTTTCATTTTTTCCCATTGCACTCACCACACTCCATCCCCTCCACCTGTTTAGCTCTAATTGTGAGATCACTTAAGACAACATCCATGTCTTATCAAAGGCTGTACCCCAGTGCCTATCTCAATACCTGGGGAATAAGAGGTTTTAATAAATATTTGTTGGATATTTAAAGAAAGAGACGAGTGGGTTTAGTTCCTTTCCAGAAGAATGATAGCTGGTCAGTAGAATTTACCCCAAGGAGAGCCTCCTGGTACAGGCTGGCCCCTCCCCTGATGCTGAACTTGAAACTATAAAACCACAGGTGCCTGCGCACAGGGTGGCGTGGGGACAAGAGGCAAGGAGGGTGGAACTGGTAGGGATATAGTTCTTTGTCCGTGTTATGTGGAAGGTGAAGGAGACTCTTCATGTAGATGTTAACTTGGGAATTTCTTTAGCCAAAACCCAAGACAGTTTATATAACTGCTCCCAGGGCTGCTAGGAGCAGGGCAGCCTGCTCCACGGAAGCAGATACAACTGAAATGAAGGACCTCAACCTGCAAAATTCCCTGTGAAGAAGCACAGAAGAAACTATTAGTCAAGGCTTAAGTATAAACAGGGATGTGAGACAAGCGCGAGCAGTAGCCATGAGATTCTCTGCAATATTTTTACAATTCTACACAAAGAAGTAATTCCAGGACAGACTGACAAGAAACCTGGTCCAGAATGCACAATAGCAAGCAGTAACATCAAATAACCAGGGTCATGAAAGAAAAGATAATTTTCCAATAAACTCCCAAACCCACAGTTTAGCCAGTTTTCTAGGGATGAGGAAATAAAATCAGCAATAAACATGCACACACATACATATTTTATGTATCTATTTAATATGTAAAGTGAACGTAACGCATTCTACAATGCGGTTTCATTCATGATAATAGCTCAATCATACTTTATGGCTATAAAGTTCTGAATTTAATAATTCCTCCAGGTGATTTTCAAAGTAAGTTTGCAACAGCAGATGTTCAATAATTATTTGTCGACCGAATGCACTAACGAATGGAAGTGGCCCTGGATCCCAGCCCTGCCAACCCGCTTTCCAGCCTCCACTTCTGTTCTTTCCCACACCTGCTCCAGGCTCAGCAGCTCTTAAACTGTTTTTTGAATCAATCTTCCTTGGATTATGCCTATACAATTTTATACAAGTCATATCCTATCTAAAATGCCTACCTCAACCTATTCTCACTCATCCTTCAAACTCAGCTTCTGCATCATTGTATCACTTTCTTTGGGGAAATTTCCATGGTGTCCCAGTTTGGAGTTGCGTCCCCTTTCTAGTCTCATTGCACACTACGTGTGACTGACCTTTATTTAACCTGTGCCCAATAAATGGACATGCACATAGTTTACACTTTTATTGCTGTTACAAATACATCTGCACCGAACTTGCTTGAAACTCAAACTGTTGCACATTTATGTAGGATATACTGAAATATTTAAATGTTATTAAAATCACCTGTTTATTGAATGTTTGAAATAATTTATCCATCAAGATGCCTCGAACTATTCATATTTTGTGGTTTGTTTTTTTTACTTTGTTACTTTGGAAGACATAGTTGAAGTCAATTTTTGTTATACTTTTTTTTTTAAAATCATGTATTTCATGTAGGCTTTTTACTTTAAATGAGATTCTTCTGTATCCATGGTTATTTTCTCATTCAACTCTTAATTGTAAATGTTTTTCTCTCTTGCTTTGAATTAATATATTTGAAAAAATAACGGGGGGGGGTGGTTGGGGGGAAAATACACCAAATGTAAGTTATGGACTATAGTTAATAGTAACTTAAAAAAAACAATCATGCACATGTGCAGAATTCCCACACAACACCCCTCCATCAACCCACCACACCGTGGTGGAACATTTGTCACAGATTATAAGATAATATCATCAGACTACTACCACCAACCATGGTTCATAGTGTATATTTGGCACACATTTTCTGCACCACCCCCCATTATCAACACAGTTCATTTTTTACTAACATTGATGCAGAATATTAGAGTATTGCTGTTAACCACAGTCCATAGGTCGTACCAATTGTACTTTTCTCATGCTTCTCCAAATTCCCACAACCTTGCAATAGTGATGTACACCCGCTTTAACTTACAGAAGGACACTTTTGCATCTGTACCATCAACCACAATTCTCATCCACCTCTGGGTTCACTGTGTTTTTCAGTCCCTACATTATCCTCTAGCTTTCTTTCAATTGACATTTACATCCCTAAACTATTTTTCCAGCCAAAATCTCATTTATAAACCAGCCACTATAACGTGTTGCTATCAACTAGACCCATTTCCACAGTTTTACAGTCAAGTTAATTATAGCTTCTACATTCATTAACTATCAGTAGTCCTTCTCAGCCGTCCTCCTATCTCCTAATAATCTGTACTCTAAGTTTAACTCCATGAGTTTATTTTTTAAAAACATTTTATTTTTTTCCTTTTAAAAAAGCTTTAGATTCCCACACCCTCTGTTTTAGTCAGCCACAGGGGTGCCTTTTGAAATATACCAAAAAGTGGTCAGTCTTTACAAAGGGTATTTATTTTGGGTAGAAGCTTACAGTTACCAGGCCACAAAGCATAAATTTCTTCCCTCACCAAAGTCCACATGTTGGAGCAAGACAGCTGCCGACGTCTCCAGTGTTCAGGCTTCTGGGTTCCTCTGTTCCTGGGGCTACGTTTCTCTCCGGGCTTAGCTTCTGCTTCCTCCACAAGGCCAGCTGTAGACTAGGGCAAACGGCTCACTCCAACATCAGAACTGCTTCTCAAATCTGCTTCTCTCTCACTGCTGCCTCTTGTCTAGCCTTTTATACTTGAGACCACGCCCACCGAGGGGTGGGGCTCAACGTCCCACTGACGTGGCAGTTAACGCCCTAATCATAACTTAATCATGCCCAGGTGAACAGATCAGTTTATAAGCATGATCCAATTTATATTTTTGGAATTCATAATTAAATAAAACTGTCAAACCATTACACCTTCCCACACCAACATCCCTCATTAGTATGGTACATTTGCCACAATTGATGAACACATATTGAAGCGTTGCTACCAATAGTGGACTATAGATTAAATTATTATTTACACTCTATCCAGCAAAATTTTGTAGGTTTATGACAAAATATATAATGGTCTGAATCTGTCATTGCAATGTCATGCAGGACAAATCCAATGTCCCAAAAATGTCCCCATATTAGACCTATTCTTCCCTCTCCCTCCCCTCAGAAACTCTGGTGGCCACTGCCTTTATATCAATGATAAAAGTTTTTCCATTGCTAAAATAATGTCTATAATAGAATAATAATAAGTCTACTTTAGTTCTTTGTTCATTCCCCAATCTTGAGGATTGGGGATGGTGATGCCCACTCTAATTGAGAGGGGGCCAAGGTGCCATGGGGCAGATGGATGAAACTGTCCTGATTGCAGTTGCAGGAACTCTCTGTTTCTTGGGATGAGTCCATCATCCTCTCCTTGTTAGTTGTCCTGGGTGAGTACAGTAAACTGGAGATTAGGTATTGCCACTCTGCTGAGACTCTGGGCTCAGCTGGCACATAAACAGACCAAAGATTTAAGTCTCTGGGATATAACCTTTATCAAGTATATTGCTAATTATAGGTTCAAATAAAAGGGGCAGAAGAACCATGTGTAGGGCAACTATAAATGAATCTAACTCTTTTACACTGGAGAGCATAAGTTGAAAGTAAGGCCCACTAACAGGTTGCCAAATTCCTGAGTCTGTCTGTCTTGCTTACAGTGTCTAGATGTCTCTAGAACCCTCAGGAGCCCTGCTGTTTGAAGCACTGTTTACTGTGGCAGTCAAAGAGATCCTGCTGAGAAGTGCATAAACATAACCTCTGGAATGACCTCCAGACTCGCCTTGAAATCTCTTAGCCAAAAAAACTCATTTGTGGGAAGTGAATGTGGCTCAAGCAGTTGGGTGCCTGCCTACCACATGGAAGGTCTCGGGTTCAGTTCCCAGTGCCTCCTAAAGAAGATGAGCAAGACAGCAAGCTAATGTGATGGGCTGGCACACCGAGCTAATGCAACAGGTTGACACAATGAAGAGACACAATGAGGAAATGCAATGAGAGACACAACAAGCAGGGAGCAGAGGTGGCTCGAACGATTTGGCACTTCCCTCCCACATGGGAATTCCTGGATTCAGTTCCCAGTGCCTCCTTAAAAAAAGAAGATGCGCAGACACAGAGAGCACACAATGAATAAACAGAGAGAAGATAGCAAGAGCAAACAGCAAGGAGGGGGGAGAAATAAATAAAATAAATCTTTTTTAAAAACTCATTTTAATTTAATATTTTCCCCTTATGGACTAAGTCTTTCTCCAGATTGATTGCTAGTTGGCACTTTGTAGCAATCTCTCAGTGCCAGGGAGGTCCATCCCTGGGATTCATATCCCACACTAGGGTGAAGGTAGGGAGTTTATATGCTGAGTTTGGCTTAGAGAGGGGCCACCTATGAGCAAGAAGAGGCTTTCAGGGGGTAACTCTTAGGCAATATATAATACTAGGCTAAGTTTCAATTTCACAAGAATGAGGTTCTTAAGCACAAGCATCAATATCAAGGGCCTGGCATATTGGTCTATCCTTCTTCACTAGATACTGCCCTTGGACTCTAGAGATTCTTGCCACTCTATTAGAGAATGTAGCAGGACACCCCAGGATGGGAACTCGATATTCTTTCAGTTACTGTAGGGATCTCCATACACTGGGACAACACCCCATGACAATTTGAACACATTCATATTCCATAGAGGTATGCCTCAGGTGCACCCTTCCCCACACATCTCCCCAGCACCAACTCCCCACACCAGTGATACTCCCCTGCAAAAGGTGTGACTCTTCTGCAATGTTCTCTTTTGTGTACAGTGGCTATTTCTTCTGTATGTTCCCCCGGTGTCTAATTTTTCACTTTATTTTCAAAGAAGCTCTAGGGGTAAAAAGATGTGGCTCAAGTGATTGGGCCCCTGTCTTCCATATAGTAGGTCCAGGGTTCAATCCCTGGGTCCTCCTGGTGAAAGGCAAGCTGGCCTGCACAGGAGTGCTGGTCCACACAGGAGTGCTGGCTCAGCAAGATGATGCAACAAAAAGAGACACAGAGGAGAGACAATAAGAGACACAGCAGACCAGGGAGCTAAGGTGGCAGAAGAGATTGAGCATCTCTCTCCCACTCCAGAGAGTCCCAGGATTGGTTCCTGGTGCTGCCTAAAGAGAAGACAAGCAGACCCAGAAGAACAAACAGAAAGCAGACAGTGAGCACAAAAACAATGGGGTGGGTGGGGGGAAAAATAAGCAAATAAACAAATCTTTAAAAAAAAAAGAAGAAGCTTTAGGTAATAGTAAAGTCACATAGAAAATATTGGGGATTCCCATACATCCCACCCCTTCCCCCTCTCATTTTATTCCTATTAATGACATCTTCTTCCTCCTCCCCCTCTCCTCAGAACCTATGGCAACCACTAAGTTTCAGTTTTTGAAGAATAAGGTTCATAGTTACTTGCAACAATACTGAGGGCTTGACATATTGGTTTGTTTTCTTTATTTAGGAACTGCCTATATTCTCAAGGGATTCTTGTTCCTCTGCTTGAGAACACAGCAGGACACCCCAGGATGGGAATTTAATATTTTCTTGTTTGTTGTGTGGGTCTCCATCCACTGTGATAACACGCATGACAAAATGAACACTTACATATCCATAGAAGCATATCCCAGGTGCACCCTATCCCATATAGCTCCCCTACATCCGACACCTTATACCAGTAACCGTCCCCTGCCATATTTGCTGAAAGAACATTCCCAACGTTGCAGTTTTAACCACAGACCTGCAAATCCCCAGAGATCACCCGTTCCTTCCTCCAACCCTTCCCCCAGTTCCATGGATGTTCCAATCTAACCATCTCCCCCTCCCCCACGACTTTACTTTCCCTCACAGACCAGCACTGCCAAACTCAATCACATCACTGTATCACTCTTACACCAATCCACAGCCCAACCACCCCCTTCCAGCTTATCACCCTCTATTCCCTGTCTGTCTCCTGTAAACCTATCTTCCAGCCTCTAGCTCTGTGAGTCTGCTTAATTTGTTTAAGTCGTGTCAGTGTGGTCATGTTATATTTGTCCTTCAGTGCCTGGCATACTTCACCCAACATAAGGTCTTCAAGGTTCATCCATATTATTGCATGTGTTAATACCACATTGCTTCTTAGAGCACAGTAATATTCCATTGTATGCATATAATACAGTTTGTTTATCCATTCATCTGTTGATGGACATTTGGGTTGCTTCCAACTTTTGGCAATAGTGAATAATGCTTCTATGAACATTGATGTGCATATATCTGTTCGTGTCCCTGCTTTCAGTTCTTCTGGGTATACATCCAGTAGTGGAATTGCTGGATCATATGGCAATTCTATAAATAGCTTTCTGAGGGACCGCCAAATGTCCTCCACCATGGTTGAACCATTCTGCATTCCCACCAGCAGTGGATAAGTGTTCCCTTTCCTCCACATCTTCTCCAATACTTGTAGTACTCTTTTTTTTAATAACCAACAGTCTAATGGGTGTAATTGTAGCTTTGATTTGCATTTCCCTAATAGTGATGTTGAGCATCTTTTCATGTGATTTTTAGCCATTTGTATTTCTTCTTTGGAAAAGTGTCTATTCAAATCTCTTGTCCATTTTTTAAATGGGTTGTTTGTCTTTTTATTTTCAAGATGTAGCATTTCCTTATATATGCTGGATATTAGGCCCTTATCAGATAAATGATTACCAAATATTTTCTCCCATTGGGTAGGCTGCCTTTTCACTTTCTTGACAAACTCCTTTGAAGTGCAAAAGTTTTTTTTTATTTTGAGGAGGTCCCGTTTATCTATTTTGTCTTCGATTGCTCTTGCTTTGGGCATACAGTTTATGAAACCATTTCCTACTACAAGAGCTCATAGATGCTTCCCTACATTATCATCTAGGAGCTGTATGGTCTTGGCTCTTATATTTAGATCTTTCATCCATCTTGAGTTATTTTTTGTATAGGGCATATGATGATGATCCTCTCTCATTATTTTGGATATGGATATCAAGTTCTCCAAGCACCATTTGTTGAAGAGATCATTCTCTCCCAGTTTAGTGGGCTTGGTGGCCTTGTCGAATATTAGTTGATCGTATTTGTGAGGATCTGTATCAGAATTCTCAATTCTGTTTCATTGGTCAGTATGTCTATCCTTATGCCAATACTATGCAGTTTTGACAACTGTTGCTTTGTTGTATACTTTAAAGTAAAGTAGTGTGAGTCCTCCAATTTTGTTTGTCTTTTTCAATATGTCTTTGGCTATCCGGGGCCCCTTGCCCTTCCAAATGAATTTCATAGTTGGTTTTTCCTATTCAGTAAAAGATGCTATGGTAATTTTAATTGGGATTGCACTAAATCTGTAAATCAATTTGGGTAGGACAGAAAAAGGAAAACAAGATTTATTAAATGATTGGGCTATTCAAAAAATGTAAAATATATATATGTATAAATTTTTTTCCCCGAATTCCCAAATTGTGCCTTGTCGGTGCAATATCTTGTGGAGTCTTTATGTGGCTTTGGTATTAGGGTTATATTTTGGCATCATAGAATAAGTTAGGCAATGTTCCCTCCACTTCTATTTTTTGGAAGACTAAGAAATACTGGTGTTAGTTCTTTCCGGAACGATTGGTAGAATTCACCTGTGAAGTCATCTGGTCCTGGGCTCTTCTTAGTTGGGAGGTTTTTGATGACTAATTCAAGCTGGTTACTCATGATTGGTCTGTTGAGTTCATCAAATTCTTCTTTCATAAATATAGGCTGCTTGTGTGTTCTAGGAATTTGTCCATTTCCTCTAATTTATCCATTGTATTGGCATACAATTTTTCAAAATATCCTCTTATGATACTCTTTATTTCTGTGGGATCAGTGGTGATATCTCTTTCCGCAATTCTTATTTTATGTATTTGCAGCCTCTCTTTTTTGTTGTTTGTTTGCCAGCTAAGGGTTTGTAAATTTTATTAATCTTCTCAAAGAAACAACTTTTGCTTTTGTTAATTTTTTTAGTGCTTTCTTATTTTCAATTTATTTTAGGTTTGCTCTAATCTTTGTTATTTCCTTCTTTCTACTTGCTTTGTAATTACTTTGTTGTTCTTTTTCTAATTCCTCCAGGTGTGCAGTTAGTTCTTTGATTTTAGCTCTTTCTTCTTTTTTAATATAGGCATTTATGACTATAAATTTCCCTCTCAGTACTGCTTTTATTACATTCAATAGGTTTTGATATGCTGTGCCATCACTTTCATTGGTTTCAAGGCAGTTAGTGACTTCTTTTGCAATTTCCTTCTTGAACCCACTGTTTGTCTAAGAGTGTGTTGTTTAACTTACATATCTTTGTGCGTAATCTGGTTCTTTTCCCCTTAGTGAATACCAGCTTCATTCCATTGTGTTCAGAGAAATTACACTGTATAATTTCAATCTTTCTGAATTCATTGGGAGTTTTCCTGTGGCCTAGCACATGGTCTATCCTGGAGAATGATCCATGTGCACTCGAGAAGAATGTATATCCTGCTGTATTTGTGTGTAATGTTCTGCATGTGTCTATTAGGTCCGATCCTCCAACATATTATTCAAGATCTCTGTTGCTTTATTGACCCTCTGTCAAGATGTTCTGTCTAATGATGATAATGGTTTATTAAAGTCCCCCACTATAATTGTAGAGGCATGTATTTCTCCACTTAGTTTTTCCAATTTTTGCCTCATGTATTTTGAGGCACCTTGGTTGGGTGCATAAATGTTTATGATTGTTCTTTCATCTTGATAGATTATCCCTTTTATTAATATATAGTATCCTTCTTTGCCTCTTACAATAGTTTTGCATTTAAATATTTTGTCTGATATTGGTATGCCTACTCCCACTCTTATTTGGTTATTGTTTGCATGTAAAATCATTTTCCAACCATTCACTTTCAACCTCCTAGTGTCCCCCAGTCTAAGGTATGTTTCTTGTAGGCAGCATATAGATGGGTCATATTTCCTTATCCATTCTGACACTCTATGAGTCTCTTGATTGGAGAATTTAACCCATTAACATTCAATGTTATTACCAGCAAGGCATTGCATACATTAGCCATATTTTCTTTAACTTTATATGTCATATGTAGTTTTTAGTTCTCTTTTTATCTTTTTAGTTACCCTTATCAATCATCTTCCTTCCTACACTCTCTTCCAACCCTCTCTCTCTTGATTTTTTCATTTTAGCCTGCAGAACTCCCTTTAGTATTTCTTGAAGGGTAGTTTTCTTGTTGACAAACTCTCAATTTCTTTTTATCTGTGAATATTTTGAACTCTCCCTCATTTTTGAATGTCAGCTTTGCTGGTTACAGAATTCTTGGCTGACTTTTTTCTTTTGGCATTTTAACTATGTCATACCACTACTGCCTTCTTTGCCTCCATGGTTTCAGCACTTAATTTTATCAAGCTTCCCTCTTATGTGATGGATCTCTTTTCTCTTGTTACTCTCAGTATTCTCTCTGTCTTGAGCATTGGTCAATTTGACAAGTATATGTCTTGGGGTAGACCGGTTGTTATAAATCTGCTGTTATATGCTTCCATTATATATTTTTTATTTCTTGCATTGTGCTATTCATCACTATGAGATCTGTTATCTTTTTATGTATGTTTACAATTTCTTCAGTATGTTACCCCAGTGTCTTCTTAATATCCTTTATCTCTTTCTTAACTCATTAAGTTGATTCATGATATTTGTTTGGACATCCTTGATTAATTCTTTCAAATTCTGCACCTCCTCCTGTTTTGCAGTTTAATCATTAGACTGGGCCATGTCTTCCTGTTTCTTAGTATGGCTTTGTCATTTTTATTGGTGTCTAGGCATCTGTTTATTTTGATGGGCTTATTAGGTTTGTTGCCTTCTCTTTCTCCTCTAGGATTTTATTTTGCTGTTTTTGTTTTGTAGCAAGGTTCCTTTTTGACATTTGTTTCCTCTTATTCTATATCCTTGCAGTTTCATGTGTTCCTTTGGAAAAAATATTAGGACCAGAAAAAAGGAAAATGATAAGAAGAGAAAAAGAAAAATAGTAATAATAATAATAATAATAAAAGGCAGAAGAGGAACCATACAAGAGCTAGGAAAATAAATAAATAATACAAGTAAAAAATCATAAAAAAATACAAAGGAATAAAAATATAAAATGTACCCAGTTTTAGTGAATAAAATAAAGAAATTTTAAAAATCCAATAAAAAAATAACAGATCAACAAAAACTAAAAAAAAAATCTAAATCTATACAGTCCCTGTCATAAGGTTCCAGCTGGGTGCCTGATAACCTGGTGGGTCACTCTCGGGATCCCTTTTCTTAGGGCATACAGGTAATTGAACTAGGGACCTTGTATATGCAAAGCAGGAGGTCCTCCACTGAGCCACACCTACTCCACAGGTTAAGTAGACTTCTGAAAGCTTATCTGGCTCTTTCTGCCCTCAGTCCTTCAGGGAGTTTGCTGGGGCCGGGCTGTTTGAGCACCTGTTTCTGCCCCCTCCCTGATCTGGTTCCTCTCTTTGCCAAGGTGGCTGGGTGTGACAGATCAGATCCCCCTCCCCTCTCCCTTGGACCACTTCAACACTGGCTGTGTTCTCCCCTGAGATTCAAAGGAGACTCAGCTGGCCAAATTCACTGAAGAGAAATCACTCCACCCTCCGACAGACCCCCCTTCTTTCCATTCTTTCCAGGGAATGCTCCCACCGACTCAGTTGGCTGTAGTTAGCCAGGAGTTTTACTGAGGCTATTTGCCTTGAGGGTGGAGTATATGTGCCATTCCCAGCCACAGGGGCGAGGAACTCACGGTTTTCCGTTGGCCTCTTTGTCTCTCTGTTCCACTTTCTCCTAGATGATGTGCAATACTTTCCTCTTCTGCAGATTCCCGAAGCAGCTCTCTCCGGTAGGTTTTTGCCCTTTCTCCATTCTTCCTTATGAAAGAGTTGAGCTCTGCCTACCTACTTCAATGCCATCTTCCCACAAGTCCCATCTATTTCTACTTAAATGGCTTCCCTCACAAGTTAGTTCATTCGCCAAGTCTCCGTTGATGCTCACAGCATGCAGGGGATGCAACAGAAAGCAGCGGATGCTGCTAGATTCAGTGCTGTCATACCAGAGGGTCCAGACATGGGGGTCATCAGTTTGGCAGCTGATTTGGATTGGACATACTTATTGTCCAATAACAGTCCCCAAACCTGGCTCCTTTGTCTTCTGCCATTTAATGTGCAAGTGGGAGCCTCTCTTCTCTCTGTAGGTGACATGTGTCCTCCAAGTGCTTGGACAATTTTTTCTTCACTATTGAATTTCAAAATCTTCACCAAGTGAAGTCTCAAACTTGATAATTTTTATTAATTTTCACTTGAACACTGTATCATATGCTGTGGTTGGTTGAATTCTGTACCTTAACAAGCATTTTTTTTCTTCTTCTTAACCTGCATTCCTGTCGGTGTGATCACATTGTAAGGAGGACCCTGGAGGAGGCTAGTTTTCATGAAGGGGT
>PVKH010027143.1:0-13069 GCA_004027955.1 Chaetophractus vellerosus | reverse complement strand
AGCTCAGTGGTTGAGTGCCTGCTTCTCATGTACAAGGTCCTGGGTTCAATCCCCAGTACCTCCTAAAAACAAACGAAAAACCAACTCTCATTGGGGAACAGATGTAGCTCAGTGGTTGAGTGCCTGCTTCCCACGTACGAGGTGCTGCGTTCAATCCCCAGCACCTCCTAAAAAAGTAAACGAACAAAAAAAGAGCAGATATGAAAGGCATCATTCCTTTCTCATCCTTCAGGCCTTAATCATAAACAGGGTGGAGTGGAGCCAGAGCAGCATCTTGCTCCCATGAAGCAATGAGCCTGAGGGAAATGCCTAGAGGACCACCAGACCCCATCCTGGATAGCTCCAAGCTGCTGAACCAAGACCAGAAACCTCCTTCCTCTCACAAAACAACCGATTTGTTCGAATCATCATACATGGGCTATTACTTGCAGCTAAAAGCATTCCCAACTGATACGCATGGCCACCACCAAACTTCTACTCAGGAGGGCCTGGGGCAAGGATACTTTGAAGCACCAGGTCAGCTAGATACTCTGCTCAAATGTTGCCATCATAATTTTTTCTGGAAGAGTTTAGTGTTGTTGCTATTGTAGTTTTTTTTGGTTGTTGTTGTTGTTTCTACTTCTTACCCCAACAGCAAACTCCACTGCCACTCCAAATAGAGTAGCAGAAAGAAAGCAGAAGTGAAGGAAGGATTTGGGGGTGAGGGGGGCAGGGTAAGCAGAAAGGGTTGCCCAATATATATGCCAGGATTGGACCCCTTTGAAGCCTACCGGGTCAGGTGGAGAACAGAAATGAGCAAGGTGGGCTGAAGGCATAAAAAGGGGTATTGAGAGACTGTGAACTAAGGCAAATGCCCCTCTAGAGACAGCAGCTGCTACTCAGCTCCAACTGATTCCCACAGCAGTGCTAGGCCAGTGTTACCCGATCTCCTGGTTTTTCAAGAGAGGCTGGAAATCCAGATTTTCATGTCAATTAGTTGGCATCTAATTATACTCTTTTAGTGTACTCTTTTTTCCAGCCAAGTCTGCATGAGACAAACATAACATACCTGGGGGCCAGATCTGCCACCAACTTGCCATTCTTACACAATTATCCTTCACACCTATCCCATGAGGTGGGTGCTGGTGACACCATTGTAACAGATGGAAGGACTGAGACTGAATCACTGGCCCAAAGAACAGCTCAGAGGTGACAGACCCAACATTTTACTCCAAAGCTCATGGCTTACAACCTCCACAAGACCAGGCTACCTCTTTGGGTAGCACAATTTCAGCAAAGAAAAGAGGCTCCCTCTTCAAAGTACCACCAAAGAAAACCCAACTGCCCTGTGGCTGGCTCAAAGGTTACCTTCTCTGAGAAAACTTCCTGTGGAAAGTCCTCCATAGGCACAACAAACTGCTCTCTAAACATGCTCCCTTCCGCCACATCACATCCCTGGTATAATCCCGACCACAGAAAGGATTCTGGGGAATCATAACCCGCTCCTAGCCCCTACCTGGGTTGTAAGGAAATCAGCCTTTCTGAACCCCAGCTACAAAAGGATGTCAACAATTGTGGAATCAAGACCCCAATGGGGTTGAATTCCATGGCTCTCCAAGTGGCTGCTTTAAATGAGGAGGTCCAAAAAAAACTGACATAGAATTACCACATGACTCAGCAATCCACTATGAGGTAAAGAAGGGACCCAGACAGACACCTGACGCCAATGTTCACAGCAGCATTATTCACAGTGGCTAAAAGGCGGCAACAACCCGGTGTCCATCAACAGATGAATGGATAAACATAATGTGATATATCCATGCAATGAAATATTATTTGGCCATAAAAAGAAATAAAATTCTGACACATGTTACTACATGGATGAACCTTGAAAACATTATACTAAGTTAGGGGTTCTTAACAAGGGGTCTGTGAACTTGAATTGAAATTTTTAAAATAACATTATTCTTGTGGGGACATGTTGGTGCAGGTGTGATATATTTATTAAATAAAACATAGTACAGTGTGGACTTAGAAAGGGTTCCATGGTTTTCACCTGACTGGCAAAGGGGTCCATGGAACAAAACAGGTTAAGAACCCCTTTACTAAGTGAAATAAACCAGACACAAAAGGACAAATGTTGTATGATTCCATTTATATGAAATATCTAGAATAGATCAATTCATTAAAACAGAAGGAAGATTACAGGGTACCAGGGATTGGAAATGGGGAGTTATTGCTTAATTGGTTCCAAGTTTCTGTTTGGGGTGATTAACAAGTTTTGGAAATGGATGGTAGTGATGGTAACATAACATTGTGAATGTAATTAATGTCACTGAATTATATACTTAAAAATGGTTAAAATGGAAATTTTTATGTTATATTTATGCTACTAGAATAAGAATAAATAAATGTGTGTTTATTTTTTAATGAAGAGGACCAGAGCAGGCAGGGGCCCAGCAGCAGCTGCATGCCAGTAATAAACAGTGCAATGTAGCCATTTTGCCTGCTTGTGCAGTAGCACACAAAGAGATAAAATAGACAATCACTCTTCCCCAAAGTCAGGGCGCTAGTTCCTAGTGGCATGGAGTAAAGCGGCACAGCTGAGCCAGGACAAAAGGACAGACTATCAGCCACCACACAATGGGAAGAGGTCAGCTCTGCTTCGAGACAGATGGGCTCAGGCCATCCAAGTGGGCTTGTGCAGTCCAAGATCAGACTGAGTCGGCAGCTGATTCATAAACGGGGACCATCAATTTACTCTAGAACAGGGGCCATCAAACTAGAAAAAGAGCCAGAGAGTAAGTATTTGAGGCTTTGTAGGCCATAAGGTCTCTAAGCAAATACTCAATTTTGCTGTTGTAGCTGCGAAATCAGCCACAGTCAATACATAAACAAATGAGCATGGCTGTATTCCAAGAAAAGTTCATTTACAGAAAAGGCAGACAGCCCATAGGCCTTCATTTGCCAACCCCTGCTCTAGAAAAAAAATTACTCAAGTGGCAGTGTACAAACACTTTGAAAGGAAAGTGTATCTTCCCCCATGGTTGTAGAAATGCAAATTATATACTTAACTACAACATGATAACATTATAGAGCTATTAAATTAACAAAAAAAAATTTTAAATAAAATCCCACAAATCTGATAAAGCTACAGTGAAACAGGTACATACTGGTAACAATATACTGGTGCCGGAAGCTCTAAAAAGCAATAGGGCAGTGCATACCAAAAGCTACAAAAATATCAAAATACCTTTTTGACGCCTTGGAAATTAAGGTAAAGAGGAATGACAGAAATGAGAAAAGAAGAAGGTAGCTATTTCATCAGTCCTCTATTTTCCGGATACTGAGTAAGGCAGTGTACATTCGTTATTTGCTTTAATTTCCATTTCTGATGAGGGAACTAGGACTCAGAGAAGTTCAATAATTGGCTCAAGGGAGTTAAATCCATGATTGTCTGAATCCAAAGCTTTTTCCATTACAACACAAGGATTGCCTGAAGATAAAGTCATGGGCACAAAGATTTTTTTGTCAGCAAATTATAGCTTAAAAGCCAAATTTAGCTGCTGCCTGTTTTTGTGAATAAAGTTTTATTGGAACACAGCCATGGCCCTTCATTTACATACCATCTGCAGCTACTTTCATACTATAACAGCCGAGTTGAGCAGTTTGGGTCCACATGGCCCACAAAGTCAAAAATGCTTACTATCTGGCCCTTTACAAAAAATGTTTGCAAATCCTATTCCTAGAACATCATAAATGGTATTTACTTTCTTTCCCCACAATGGGAGGTTAAATAAGTACGAAATACCAATTTGATGAAATGTTATGTTTATGTTTTAATAATTGTATAAAGTACACATGCTTTGAACAAAGAAAGAAATGGAATACCTAAATATTTAAATATGTAATATGCTACAAGGATGCACATTATAGGTATGTTCTGTTTTCACAATAGTCTTTAATGTCATATTGGTTTTCAGCTTTGTTTTTGTTTGTTTTTTAAGTTGGAGGAGAAAAAAGGCAGATTCCAAGATACACAGAACTAGCAAGGAAAAGCATGATGCACGTGGGCAAGGTTCCTGCCTTGGAGGAAGCCAAAGAGCCCAGGCTGGCCTGGTGCTGCCCAAGAAAGAGAGGAAACTTCCAGCAGGCTTCTGAAGGGCTCCATGATGGCAAGCAAACGTCAGAGCCGGGAAGGGTCCTCCCTCATCCTCTAGGCATCAAACTGCTCTACCACCCCCACCCCCACCCCCACCCCACTCCTTCCCACCAGTTCCATGTGTGGAGGAGCAACAACCTGGAGACACCCTCCCCTCACTCAGGCCTCTGCTTGGATCTCACCTTCCTGGTGAGGCCTTCCCTGACTATCCTGTTAAAAATAACTACAGCCCTCCCCTCTTTAGTTCAGCCTCAATGCAGACAATTAAGTAGGGCAGACTCCACCCTCGGGCTCTGGACAGGACACAGGACCCAGGCCTGGCCAACTAGAATCACAGTCATGAGTTCAAGGATCACCAAGTAGCCAGCTGGACCCCTGCAAGTCAGCCCAGGGACATGTGCTGGAGCTATTGGCCCGCTCTTTGCTCAGGTGTTGCTACACTGTAGCATGGGACCCAAGAGCTTCTGGTGGCCATCTTGCCTCCATGAAGGGCAGGCTGCTTGATGATGCAGCCAACACAGGGGAAAGTACAGTTGAGACTGACACACAGATACTCCTGATGACTTGCTAAGCACCTGAATCCAGCTGAGCCTGAAGCCAGCCAAATTTCTAGACATCTCCATTACAAAATGCTTTAACTTCCCTCTTTGCTGAAATCAATCAATTTGATCAGCTTCTGCCACATGCAATTGAAAAGAGGCTTGGCTAACACACCCATTACTTCAACAAAAAAGTTTTGGTACAATTATTCAATGCACTTCATTGGACACCAAGGGTACAGCCCTTTGCTAAGTGATAGCACATGTACCAAAGTGCCATTAGATAAATATTTACTGAATGTTGAACCCTGAATTTCTGGCCAGGCTCTGCTGCTACTGGAGCATTTTAAACTAATACAATCACTCTGTTATAAAAGCATCAAGAACCATCAACGTGTTAATGCTACTTCTGGGAAATCATCCTAGAGAAAAAAACCTGAAAGAAGAAAAACTACCTTGCACAAAAACGTTCACTGCATAATTACTTAGAAGACAAAAGAAAAAAAGAAGGGAGAAGATAATATAAGTTTCTACAAGTTGAGTCAATAGTTTAAAAAATTATGCTACATGCAAAATGAGGATGATGGATTATGCAGTCCATAAAAGTGATCAATATGAAGACTACATGGCATTGTGGTAAAGTTTTATCTTGAAATGTTAAAGGCACTAGCACAAAGTAAATGTATACACAATGATAAAATTATTTCAGCCTATATTTCAGTGTTTCTCAATCTTTTTTTCATTATCTTCCCTCTAAGGAGACTTTTTTCCCCCTAATCGCCCCCTCCATGACATTTCTTTTTAAATTTTTCATTTATTTCTTTGAGCAATTGCAGGTTCACAGAAAAAATGATGCAGAAAGTACAGAGTTCCCATATACCCCCTCTTCAAGCACCCAATTTTCCTATTTCCATGAAATTTTAATACCACAGATACTTTGTACATCTGTTTATATATTGCATCATATCTGACATTTTACTCCCCTGGAGAATCAATTCCTCCTGCTTTGGCACCCCACTAAGAACGCATGGCCTATGTATATACAAGAAATTGCTATATTGGGAATTATGTTCACATTGCCACAATTTGAGAAGGTCCATAAAATCTTGGATTTTAGTTCCAAATTTTAAAAAGCAATAAGAACTCAGCTTCCTATTAGTTACACAGGCAAAGTCAGGCAACAAGGAAGCAAAAGAGGGTCCATGTCAGCAGGATTTAGTCCATTGCCATTTGCAAACATAGGTGGTCAAATGTTTGCTGACAGTGGAACACTTATTTCTTACATTCTACCATAACAGATCAACCAGTGCTTTCATTAGGAAAGAAAAAAGTTGATATCATCATTTTTTTCAGCTTTGAACGAAAACCACAAATATACTTTTTCCATTCACTCATTTCAGCTGATTCTTCACTCCAAGTAGAAGCCACTGCCAGAGATGGCCAAGTCAGTGCTAAAGAGAAAAAGTGTGACCTTCAACATTACAGAAAAATAAGAAAAAGCTTCCATAACATACATAAACACCAGACAAGAAACAGCAGTATATTATCCAAAAAGACCAAAACTGGTAGATCAGGCCCTTGGAGATCGTCGGCTGCAATGAATTATCTGGTCTCTCAGGGTCTGGCTTCCCCACCCTTGAAACAGAGATTTCAGTGTCTAACTTCAGAAGGATTCTTGACAAAATAATTGCTAATGGAAATGAGCATCCAGAAACTTCAAATAGAAAGTCGATCAAGAGACAATGCTTAAGAATAATAAAGACTTTGCAGTCCTATGAATTCTACTTTCCCAGTACATGCAATTGAATTATCTGGAAATCAGAATTCCTTAGCTTGAAGAGGCCAGCATTCCTACCTACTGGACTCTGTAAAACAAATAAAACAAACTATTACTGATAAAGCTGAGCACCCTCTGAGCACTACACTCCTCAGGCAACCACCCACACCTGTCAGACAGGTAACCTTCTACCTGCATGTGTGAATCCATACACATTGTTTTATACGTCACAATTTGCATCGAGACATATACTTTTTTTCACAATTTGCAATTATTTTGTGTGATTTTTAAAATCTGTTATCTCCCCTACTGAATAAATTCTACAATGTCAGGCAACATATTTTCCTCTTCACTACCATATCCTCAGGGCTATTTTCAGTATCTGTCTCAGGGATCACTCAATACCTCTTTATTGGGTAGATGAATAAAAGGTCCCTATCACTGAGGGCCTCATACCCACCTAAGGGGTTGGGCCTTATACCCACCTAAGGGGTTGGGCTCTTATTTTCCCAGGAAATAGGAAGGAGTCACATGGTCAGATTAGCCTGTTGGAAATATTTCTCTGATGGTCGGTTTAAGGAAAGAAAGACTGGAGTCTAGGAGACGAGTCAAGAGATGATTTGCAGTGGTCCAAAGGAGAGAATGAGGAAGAGAGAAACAGTGGTATGTCAAGGTGTATTTTGTAATTATAATTCTGCACTTTGCTTTTTTACAGAGCATTAATAATGAGATATAACCAGGACGATGTGTAGAAATCCATTTTATTCCTTTCAACACCTTGGAAGTTTTCTATTTTGTGACTATACCACATATATTTATCTGCTCCTATATTAATAGTTATTTGGGTTGTTTCTGGTCTCATGATACCCATTTATCTTGTGTATGCATTACAGAGGACCATTCCACTTCCCAGTTATTTGCACTTAATGTAGTCAGCCTTGAACCCATCTGACCTCTGACTCTACTCAAAACATTTTCAACTAGAAAAAACCATCAGACTCTAATTTTCCATTTTTAGGATGTACAAGAGACAGAGAAACATGTTAAGCCACACCAAAAGGTTGCATTCAGCAAAATCCCACAAAAAAACTTTAAGGGATTTCCTTCAACTGACTGTTCAGTTGAAGGAAACTGTCTTCCTTCAACAAAACTGCAAGTGGAAAAAAAGAGAGATAAAAGGGAACCCTATCATTTAAAAAACATTTAACTTTGCACTTCAAAGAAGACCATCAAGAAAGTGAAAGGACAACCCACAGAAAGCCAGAAAAATTTTGCAAATCATATATCTGATAAGTGACTTGTATCCAGAATAAATAAAGAATTCTTAAAGCTCAACAATAAAAAGTCAAATAATCCAATTTAAAATGGGTAAAGGACCTGAAAGGGCATTTCTTCAAAGATAGACAAAGGGCCAAGAGGCACATGAAAAATACTCAACATCATTAACCATTAAAGAAATGCAAATCAAAACCACAGTGAGATACCACTTCACACACCCTAGGATGGCTATAACCCAAAAGACAGATAATAACAAGTGTTGGTGAAGACATGCAAAACTTGGAACCCTCATAAATTGCTGGTGAGATGGTAAAATGGTGCAGCCACTGTGGAAAACAATTTGGCAGCTCCTTAACTGGCTAAACACAGAGTTGCCATATGATCCAGCCAGCCCACTCCAAGAGAAATGAAAACACATGTCCATGCAAAAAATTGTACACACATGTTCAAAGCAGCATTATTCATAGCAGCCAGAAAGTGAAAACAACTCAAATATCCAACAATGGACAAACGGATGAACACAATGTGGAATGTCCATACAAAGGAATAATATTTAGCCATAAAAAGGAATGATGTGGGGAGAGGCATGGCTCAGTGGTTGAGTGCCTGTTTCCCATGTACGAAGTCCTGGGTTCAACCCCCGGGTGCCTCCTTAAAAAAAAAAAAAAAAAAAAAAAAAAAGGAAGGAAGGAAGTACTGATACATGCTACAACATGGATTAACCCTGAAAGAAGCCAGATGCAAAAGGCCATATACTGAAAGATTCCATTTATATGAAATGTCCAAAACAGTCAAATCCATAGAGACAGAAAGTAGATTAGTTGCTTACGGCTGAGAAGCGGGGGAAATGGAGAGTGACTGTGAATGGGTACAGGAGTTTTTCCTGAGGAGTGATGAAAGCTTTCTAAAATCAATTAGGGTGATGTTTGTACAACTCTGTGAATATACTAAAAACCACTGAATTGTTAAAAAGAAAGAGAGAGACTTAAAAGACATAACCAACTTGTAATGTTCAAACATTATTTACATCCTAAGTTTAAGAATTAAACTATAAAACAAAATTATAAGACAATCATGGAAATTTGAACACTCACTAGGTAGTTGGTGATATTAAAGAATTACTGTTAATTACTATAGCTATGATAGTGGAATTGAATTGTTTTTTTTTTTAAAGGGTTCTTCTGTTTTAGAGATACATATTGAAATATTTGCAGGTAAAATGATATGGTTTCTGAGATTTGCTTCAAAATAATTTGGGAAGAGGAGTGGGAAGTAGGCAAGGGTATAGATGAAATGATAATGAGCTGGTAATTGTCAAAGCAGTGCAATAGGTACACAGGGGTTCATTATATTACTCTTTCCACTTTTGAGGTGTTTGAAATTTTCTATTTAAAAAGGCAGAAAAGAGAGAAGAAATATTTTCACATCACATTATTTTATTATTTGACAACTGTCAAACCAACAGGTGGGAAAACCAGCTTTCAATTGCATTCTCAAGAAACAATTCAGCAACTACTTTTTCTGCCTCAACTACAATCTTTCTAAAAGAAGGCTTCCAACCTTAATGCTCTCTCCTAAAAAGCCATTTGTTGGTTTCCTTTCGTACTTTGTATGGCCTTAGACCTAATGATTAAGTAAAAGTAAACTTTAAAACTTCCTTAGCTTTGATACTAACTTATTGCTTAAAGGCTTGTCAATTTCACTTCCTCCTGTGATGGAGGCAGAAGATAGAGTGGTCCAGATAAAGTGGACAGCATGTTCACTTTAAAAGAGAGATTATCAGGGAGCACCTAGCCCCAGCCCTTGTCCCAGAGCTAGGCCAAGAAACAGCCCCACCTGCACTCCACATGAGCCCTATGGAAATGAAGACAAAAGAGCTCTAACTTCATGACCACATACCAGAGACAGACACCACCAATCACTTTGTCTGAGAAATGTCATTTCATCTTTACGAGAAGCCTGGAAGGTCAGTACTATTATTTATCTCCATTTTGCTGAGGCGTCCAGAGTGGTCCAGTAGCTGGCTCTCAATATGTAGCTGGTATGTGGCAGAGCCAGGATTTGAACCCAGGCTGTCTGACTCCAGGGCTTACACTCATACCAAGCTATATTTCTCCTGGGGGAAAGCCAACTCATCACATCTTTATTGTGGTATTACTAATGTTCAAGAATCAGAAAACTTAATTAAGCCAAAAATCACTCACTTTGACAACAGAAGCTGGACTAACGCCCAGGAACTAACTACCAAAATCCCCTCCTGAGGATCATCAATTTCACAACCTGATCTTGAATAGAAAAGGCAAAAGACGCGTAACTTGAAAACAAAATCCAGAAATAATGTAAAAGTTAAAAATGAAGAGAGAAGTATTTCTTTCAGCTTGTCCCCATTAACCTCCAGAAATTCCTCGGTGGAAAGCTAGAGCAGAGAGAATTCTTCTGAAGTAATTCCACAGTGAGGGAAAAACAGGCACTATGCGGCTAGGCCGGTCCTCCTAAGCAAATACAGATCCCAGAGTGGCCAGAAAGACAGTCAGGGGCGAGCTGAGTTGCCTCCCTGAGTCACTCACATCTCCACATACAACACCCAGGAATGACTTAGCACCCAAACACCAACAGGACTCTTCAGAGAAAAGGACAGTGACCGCTGAATCAGAAATGAAGGGACCAAACTTCAGAAACACTAAGGACAAGCCAGTTCTGCACCCACCTCCCTCCCTCTTCCAGCCTCCGCACCAGAAATCACCTCTCTCCCTTGGGTGGGAGGGAGCAGAGCAGACCGGAAAGGGCGAAGTGACAACCCCCAGATGGGCTCAGCACTGGGCCTGAAGAGAAGGGTGCCAGGACAGGACAAGGGAGACCTCAACTGAGCTAGAAAAAGAAATGGAAGGGGTTGGAGTATGAATGACTAACCCAAGTTTAAGAACCAAGGACCAGAGAGGGAAGGGGAGAGAGTTAACTGGGAACTGGTGCCTGGAACAGCAAAGCATTGGAGAACTGGGAACAAGGGGCTAAAAGGAACAGTGGGACAGAGGGGTTGGCGTACTGCGAGTCCTTTGGGCACTGGAAGAGACTGGGACACCGGGATTCAGGGGTCAGCAAACTGAAAATGTCTAGAAACACCCTTTCCCTGTGTGGAAATTAGAGTGACTGGAGACAAGGGGCCTTCGAGTGACTGAGAATGACTTCGGGACAGGGGGACAGGGGACTGGGACGGGACTATGGGGGTCGAAGAACTAGGGAGGACTGAAACCCGGGAGGTCTGAGGACAGGGGGGCTCTGGTGACTGGACAAGGGCGTCGGAGGACTGCGGGACCCGCGGTGTAGAAGCTGGTCGTAGCTGATGGACAAATGTCAGGGGACGAGGAGTGACTCGGGAAGTCAGAGCACCGGAGGCGACCAAGGACCAGGACCGGGGCGTCCCGGTGCCCAGGGACCAGGACACGGGGAGCGCTGGGGCACGGCTCCAGAGACGCGCGGGGCCCCGGGGTCCGGAGTGTGCAGCTGGAGCGGCGGGAGCCGGGGCGGCCGGGGCGGGTGACAGCGGCGGGGCGGCCACTCACCGCTCATGGTGCCGCTCCCGGTGCGGGTGCCTGCGCTGTGCTGCCGCCGCCGCCGAGCTGCAGACAGGCCGGGAGACGGCGCGCTCGACAACCCCGCCCCGGCCGCCCCGCCCCGGAAGTAGAGCTCCGCCGCCGCGGCTCCGCCCCCCGACCCGGAACGAAAACACGGGCGGCGCCCGCGGACCACCCGGGCGCGAGGGCGGCGAGTGGCGACGGTTGGCTGCCACTGCTGCTGGGCTCCGGGTCGAGCTGGGATCCCGCGGGGAGGCACCGCCGTCGTGGGGCTCACACCTCTGTCATTGAACAAGGCCATGAGTTGTGGGACAACGTCGTTCTGGAAAGGGGAGAAAAGCTGAGAAGGGAAAGAAAAAGCTATCGGCCAGGGCGTGCGGGCGGGGGAGATGGGCGGTCCCGAACGGCTTTTCTGAGGAGGCGACTTCTGAGCTGAGACCTGGATGCCTAGAGGGAGCCGGCCTGGGAAGATGCGCTGGAAAGGAGTTCCAGAAGGAAGAGCAAGTGCAAAGGCCCTGACTGGACGGATTGATCGCACGGAGAGGCTGAGGGCGAGGAGGATGAAGACGGACAGAGGGCCCGACTCTGAGGACCTTGAAGGCCATGCTAAGGAGTTTCGATTTTTCTTACCAAACTCTAGTAGGAAGCCATTGCAAGGAACAGGGGAGTAAGATCTGAATTCAGCTGAAGACATCACTCTTCCCGTGTTGAAAATGAATTGTAACGGGACAGAGTGGAGAAGCAGCAGTTGGGGGCTACTGCATTTGTTCAAGGAAGAGGTAATAGTACCTGGTGGTGCTTTGGAGATGGAGAAAGTGGCAGGATTGAGTATAATAAACACGTGTGTTACACGTTGGCAGCTACCTTGTGAAGTCCAGATTATTGTCCTCTTTTACAGACGGGGAAGAGGGAACCCTGAAACTGAGGGGGTATTTTCCCAACTTGTTTTGCCTGCAACCCAGAATTTTTAAAAATACATTTTACATCACAACCCAGGACACACATGCCTACATCTCAATAGATGTTTAACAAAAACAATTCTGTGTGTAATATGTCTCGTTTTAATGCTGACTGATAATTGATTCATCCATTTCGTGGATCTTGATCCAGTAGAAAATAATGAATTGAGGACCAAACCCTATTAGAAAATGGAGCCATAATTCCAGCCCTGTTCTGAGTGACCTGATAACCCCACACTCTTCCTATTGCATTGCCTCTCAACATGTAATCTCCAACTTTGAGGGTTTTATCTTTAGGGAATGGAATCAGCACCAAAATGCTCTTTTTTTTTTTTAAGATTTCTTTTATTTTTTATTACATATCTCCCCTCCCCCCCCCCCATTGCGGGGACGGCCGAGGTCGGTCACTGCGCAGGCGCGGCTTTCCCTGCTTGTGGGCCGCTTCTGCTTCTATTCACGGCCGGCTCTGCTTCAGTTCGCAGGTGGCTGGCTGCGCTCCATTCCCGGGCGACCTGCCCTGCCCGTGGGGGCTTTTGCCCTGTCCGTGGCAGCTTTTTGCCCTGCCCATGGCGGCTCTGCCCGCCCATGGCGGCTTGCCCTTCTCAAGGCGGTCTGCCCGCTAAGAGAGGTCCCCGGGAACCGAACCCAGGGCCTCCCATGTGGTATGCCGGCGCCTTATCCACTGGGCTATATGGCCGGGCCCCCAAAATGCTCTTTGGAGAAGGAAGCTCTGCAGCATTATAATAGTGAAAAAGTGGAAAACACCTAAAGCCTGAAGACAGAGGAATAACTAAGCCAAACAT
>PVKH010027142.1:0-13081 GCA_004027955.1 Chaetophractus vellerosus | reverse complement strand
AGAAAGGGGAGATACAGAGGTGATACAGAGGTAACACACAACATTTCTAAGGATTGGAAATTCCATTCTGTGTGACTCTGAATCTCTTTCTTGTGCTCTGGGTTTTGTTTAAAATAGAGAAAAATGTTGCACTCTGCACAGGTTTGGCTGAGCCTGACCCCTCAAGGAGTGCTTCTGTTTCCTTGTTTTGTGATCATTCCTGGGCATGAGAATAAAAAGGGAGAGTCAATGAAGAAAGCTCACTAAGTCATGCCTTTGGGGCGCTGGACCAAGCAAATAACCACCTTAAATCAGTGAATCTTTGTACTTCTGGAAAGAGCACATTGTTTGGCATGTGGGAGGCATTCAGGACTCTTCATTTCAACTTGTCGGACCAAGGTGTCTGCCAGGCCCCTGACTGGCTGGGGTGCAGGCAAAGTGACTTTCGTCAGTGCCCTTGGAGTGCCCCAACTCTCTTCTAAAGGAGAAAAACTGGACCATCCCTTGTCCATCTACTATTTATCCTAGAAGTATCTGTCTAACTAGAATGCCCACAAAACCTTGGATAAAACTAAGAAATTTGGAAGAAACATGTAAGTTAAAACTAGCTCAAAGTCACTTGCTTCTTCTATTTATTTATTTGGTCTGAGATGATTCCCACATTCCCTTACCATATGGCATTAAATCATTCTGGTCCTTGAGTTATTATTACATGATTCAAAGAGTATAATTTACACAATTGCCAGCCCAGGCTGCACTCTGTCCCACACCAAAAAAAGACCACAAGGAGGGGAGAAGAAAAATGACTGTTTCCTGGTAGCCCATATTTACGCAATTTTCTCCTACCACAGATTGTTTTGGCAGTCTAGACAGAGTCTTGTAAAATCCTTCCCTGATGTCATCCACATCCTTCCTCGATAAGTTCAAAATGAGTCCGCAGTAAGCATGGTTCCTCCAGCGATGTCGTACAAATAATTAGTGCAGTGCCACCCCGGAGCGGCCTTTGGGCTCCTGTGATTTCCACATGAGAGGGATGGACTGATGAGCTGGCCACCGGATTATATAAATATGTGGTGGCAAGTGCAGCTGCTGAAGGGAAGAAAGAAACACACATATGGGCACTTCATGTTTTAAAAGAACTTTGCGGCAAACAAAACAGATTAGAGAGAAGAGTAGGCTATATTCAGAGAATAAAAATTAAGGAAATTATTTTCTTATTGAGGCCAGTGACACACTCTGGAATTAATGAATCCTTAAAAGGCAAGTTAAAATCATGTTTTTAAGGAGGCATTGGGTGATATTTCTATCATATTGGGAGAGGGGAATAAAGCTTCTAGATTGGGATATAAAATTAAGTTTGTGAGAGCAGGAATTTAAGCTTTTATCATTGTATTTCTTTATCAGTGTTATAACAAATCACACACACTGACACACATGTAATAAGATAGAGGATACAAAGCAATGTTAGTCTTCTGTAATAGAAAATAACATATCCAGGACACATTCAAATCGTTATCAAGCTTGCAGACTCATTGAAAATTAATTCCATTTAAAAAAAAAAAGAGTCTCTGGGTCAGAAATATGACTGTCACACACCCCTGTGAGGGGTTTGAGAATCTCCTTTGTGCCCAATTTTTATTTTCATGTGATTATGTACTTCTTGTCTTTGGACAAAAGTGAAAGGAAAATGTTTCTCACTGCACTTTAAATATTCTTTTCGACCTAGGTAAATGCTCCAAAAATGGAAAGTATATTAAAAAGGAGTAAGAAATGTTCAATTCCATTCTCCCTTGCACTTTCTTTTCAGAGGAAAAGAATTGGAAATATTTTGACATATGCTTTTCTGTGTCCTGAAATGTTTCTCAACTCTTCAGCTTCTCCCCTCTCCATTGTGTATCAACTGCCTTGCTCCAGGCCATCTTTTTCTTTTTTTGCTGGGCTGTTTTAATACCTTCCTAAGTGTGCATCTGTACAGTTCCACGCATATCTAAAAGATAGACCTCCTCATGTTCTCTCCTAACTTCAGGCCTTTAGATGGCCTCCAAACTCCCCACCAGGCCCTGTGGCCCTCTCTTCCTGCCATTTGCCCTCCCTGCCTTCGGCTGGAGCCACGTCCTCCACCATTGCCTGTACTTCCAGGCCCTTTGGTCTAGTGTCCTGGCCAGTTCCCACCCTTCCTTCAGGAATGTGCCCCGCTTGTCTGCCTCGCAGATTCCTGCTCTTTCTTTAAGATCCAAACCTCATGCCACTTTTTCTATCAGTCTGTGTGGGCCTACTGGGATCCTCTACTAGACCTGTCTTGGCTCCACATAAAAACAGGTCTTGGGCACCCTTACACTGGCCACAATTTCCTGCTGAACCCACCGCTGTTAGGGACTTCACGCTCATCTCCCCCAACTCTGTGTCTTCTCAGTCTCTGACTTCCACTGCATTCCTCAGACCTTACACTTGGTTTGCTTGACCGACTCTGACCTTTGACTTTAGTCCTCAACCACTATTTGTAACATCCACTTTGATTATCTCCCTCTCAATTGTGGGGATAAATACTTTACAGACTTTCTAGGCTGTTACCCTGGCCTAAGTTTACCTCAGCCCCACTCAACTAAGAATTCCCCCTTTCCCCTAGGGATCCTATAAAACTGTGTGCTTTATTCTTTTCCAATTGAGATAAAATCTTGTATTATCTTTAGATTTTCACTAGGCAGTAAGCTCCATAAAAGCAGTCATGGTGTCATTCATTTTTGTATCCTGCCATAATTTATTGCCTGGTATGTAGCAGTAAATGAAAGGGCGTGATCCTTCAATTTCCTAACTATCCATCTCATTATATCCACCTTCATTATCAAACTGTCTGGAATATAGTGGGGCCGCACTAAATATTTTTTGGTTAAATAAATAAGGTGATTAATAAATACCCCTCTATATTGTTTAAATTGTTACAATGAACATGAATAGTGTCTGTAATTTTTAAGTGAAAAAGAAAAGAGAAAAATAAATATTTGAAAAGAAATATTGTAGTTTCTTCAGAGCTCAGCATTGTGAACTCACTTTAAAGACCATATTGGGAATGTTTCCTTAATGTGACAAATATTCTAATTTTCCATGGCCACTATGAGGATTAAATAATAGAAAGTGCATGACATGCTTAATTTCATGTTTGGTACATACGGTTACTCAGAAGATGTTAGGTGGGGTAGATATTTTTGTTACAATGCAAAACAGAGACAGCATTGGGTTGAAGTATTAAATGACTTAATAAAAGCGAAGCTATGAGAACCATGCTTTACACATAGTAAGCCCTCAAGACAGATGTTTTTATTATTACTGTGTTATAAACCAATTCTATTTTAAATTTGTAATTTATGTGCCATTTTTTTTCCTAGATTCAAATTTCTATTCTAAACTTCTTTCCTCTTAAAAGAATTCTTTCTAGGCTGAAACTCTGTGAAAAAAATACTATAAAAATAGAAATCTTTTTTGTCACCCTTGTATTAGAATTCAAATCCTAAATATAGCTGATAGTTTTAAATGATATTTTATGCTTTCAGTTTACAAGATTAATGAAAACATTTTCAGCTTATAAAATACCAAACAGATTATCTCACTTATAATATCTATAGCAAACTTGCCATGTTTTAATGCTTTGAGATAGCAGTGGTAGATCTTAATTTTGAGAGAAAACATCCAAAATGGAATGGGGGAAACAACATTAGTTTGCATTTTCTTTCCAATTGATTTTGACAAAAAGAAAATGAAGGTTTGAATGGAAAATCAGAAGGGGATCCTCGTGAAGAATTTTTATTTTCTTTTTGGAGCATCCAAGGGAGAATTTTAAAGGAGTAAGACGGAGATGAGATTAAGGTGCTGGTCCTGTGGATTCCCACAGACAAGATGAAATCCCACTGAAACCTTAGCTGCCGTAGATAGAAAGAAACACTAACACTGAGAACAAGGGATTTTCTGGCTTTATTACATTTATGTTAGTTTCCTGGGCTGCTGTAACAAATTACCACAAACTCTGTGGCTTAAAACTGAAATGTCTTCTCTCACTGTTCGGGAGCTCGAACTCAGAAATCAAGGCATCAGCAGGGTTGGTTCCTTCTGAAGGCTCTGAAGGAAAATACATAACATGCCTCCCCTGGCTTCTGGCAGTTGATAGTAATTCTTGGCTATACACAATTTATAGCTTCATTACTCCAATTTCTGCCTCTGTCATCACATGGCCTTCTTCCCCGTGAGCATGTCTATGTGCCTCCAAATCTCTCTCTCTATATAAGGACGCCAGCCATTGGGCTTGGGGCCCACCCTAATCCAGTATGACCTCATCTCAACTTGATCACATCTGCAAAGACCCTATTTCCAAATAAGGTCCCATTCTGAGGTCCTGGGTGGACATGAATTTTAGGGGCACACCACTCAACCCAATACATACATCATCTGGAAAAAACTTAATTGATTCAGATAGTTGATTCCAAGTCCTGTCTCTGACCTTGGTCAGAACTGTGACCTTAGGCAGGCCGTTTCGCCTCTCTTTCTCAGAATCATCATGAATAATGTTCATCTATTGCACTTGAAGATGTTTTTTGAGCTCCTCTAATTTTGAGATTCCAGTTAGCAAATATGCAGACAGGGGGAAAGTGTCTAAAACATTTCTAATATTGTATGTAGGGGGCTTCATGTTGGCCAGTCTGTTTAATTCCTTTAATTCACATTTACTAAGTACCTACTACATGTTCTGCAATATAGATGCAAAACCGCAATGAGAAACCACGTTCTTTGGGAGCTCCCATTCTGATAGAAGAAACAGTAGTGGAGCTGAGCAACCACAGACCTGCTGGATTAAACACAACATAAGACGTTGCTGGGGCGATGGTCACAGAGAAGTTTCTGGGTGGTGCCCTCAGTGGAATTAGAAAGATGAATGTTGAACAGTTAGGCCATTCTACAATCAGTAGGATTCTCAGTGGATGGTCTCACATGCATCTGTGTGAAGTGACCCCTTTGGAGATAAGGCAAACCTTTGCCTGGATATTGCCTGGATATTGGCTATTCAGTAAGTAGTTAGAGCTCTCTCCAGGCAATCCCTGGAAACCGTCGGACAAACCTCCCACTGCCACCACAGCTTCGCCTGTACAGGACATAGTTCCTGTCTGCTTCCATAGGGCTGGAATAGGACTGACCTAATGCTATTTTTAGCCAGCAGCAGCTTCTCAGGTGAGCTACCAAAGCAAGGCAGAGCATTGACTTCAAAGGAACACAGTCAGGACAGCAAACAATTCTTACTGTGGTATTCTGTAAAGAGCCAAAACTACTTCAAGGATTATACCAATGTCACTTAAAGTTTCCAGGAATATTGCCTCTGGCACCCCTGAAAATTAACCCCTTCCCTTCAAAGCAACCAGCCCCTTCAACCCAAACTCTCCCCATTGACTTTGGCCTCATGTAGTTAAAAACAATGGGTTGCTGGGTGAGTTTGCTTTTCAAGCAGTTTTGTACTATGCAGGTCAGAAAACTGGAACCCTCTCAAGAAGGAGACAGATCATAGCAATAACAATAGCTACCACTTTTAGAGTCCTGTTATGAGCTAGGCTGTTTCACAAACATTAGCTATTTCAATTCCCTTGTTTATCTGCAATGACAGGTACTATTTCCTGGGTGACTGAGGCTCAGAAATATTAATTAGCCCAAAGGCAAGAATGTGATATTAAGGCATTGAAATATTTATCTAGTCAGGATTCTTCCTAAACACTGGTGGTGAATTTTCCCAGTGTTATTTAATTCTAAAATGGAAGTACATTCTGGTAGCAGTAAAACAAAAAACGTTTGGGCCCTAGAGATAACCAAATGATTCTTCAGATTGTAGCCTACTTTTATGAAGAACATTCTTAATGAGAGATGTACAAAGGAAGTGATAAAGTAAAAATAATGATATTTAAACTATGAATACTACATTTCCGGCAGTGGTAGAAATAAAAATATAAACATTTTTACCAGTCTCAGAACATCTCATTCTTTTTTTTTTTTTAAAGATTTATTTTTTATTTTATTACACATCCCCTCCCCTTTCTGCTTGTTCTCGCTGTGTTCATTCTTGTGTTCTTCCGTGTCTGCTTGTCCCTGCTCCCGTGCGGCAACCCACCAAGTCAGCTCACTGCGCGGCGGCCTGCCTGCTCATGGGGGCTCGCCCTGCCCATGGCGGCTTTGCCCTGCCCGTGGTGGCTTTGCCCTGCCCAGGGCGGCTTGTCTTCTCATGGTGGTATGCCCTCTCAAGGAGGCCTCGGGAACCGAACCTGGGGCCTCCTCTGTGGTAAACCGGCGCCCTACCAACTGGGCTACAGCCAGCCCCGATTCTTTTAAAATGTAATGTATTTTTCTTTGTTTTACTTGGACTAATGCTTGAAATTGCATCACTTGAATTTTGTCAATATTTCTTCCCAAGAACACTTGTAAACTCATTTTCTTGGTTTGTTTTATTGTAACTATCTGTTTATGTTCTGTGTTTTCCCTAATGCATATCAGGAGGTTTGCAATACTTATATAAAAACTGATAAAGTGCTGTAAGTTAAAAGTAGAATAAAAGAAATAAAAGCAGGGACAAAGAGTAGACAGAAAAAGCACAACAACAACAACAACAACAACAAAAAACACAGAGCATTATGATCCACAAATATACTGGGATAGGGGACAAGGTAGGGAAGCAATTTAGCAGTAAACTTGTCAGCAGCTTAGTGAAGAAAACATGGTCACTTACATAGTTCAAAGTCCATGAGATAAAAACAGACTGACTACTCAAAGGAAATACATCTGTTCTTGATAGTGAGAGCTGGCAGGAATTTCTCCCAGGAGTCTTCATAAAGAGGATGATGTGTGATGTGGAAAATACATTCTTGACCACGATGTTAGAATCACAGGCTCTTACTCATAAAGACCCTTATACTGGGCTAGAGAAGAGATGTATTTTTGGATGCTTCATTTTTCCTTAACCCTTTCTTATTCATACTCTTTAATTAAAATAAACTATCTGGATCAATAATGATTTTACATTACTACTGTTGAACAAGATTTGAGTTTGTCCACTCATAAACTTATGAGTTGGCAAATTGTTATCTTCTATAATTCCTTCCAATAAGATGTGAGGAATTCCCAAATAGGAATTTGATTGTCTAGAAAGAATTATGGCCTAAGTGGAAATTAAATAACTAAACCAATAATTTATTTAATTCTTAGAGATTATTATGTCCAATAGAGCTATAATATAAAAATTAGAATTATATTATATTTAATTTCTATTATATTTAAATTTTTATTTACATTTATAAAAGTTTGTTCCTATGCTATCTATTTTTTTATAATTGCTTATATTAAATCTAACCTGGCATGGCACTCTCTTTTAAAATTTGTAATTTCTTTCAATCTATTTTTCTACTTATTTTAGAATTTACAATAAAGGACTTTTTAACAGCTGGGAAAAAAAGCCTTTGCTTATACACTTTGGATAGATCATATGGTATGTGAATATGTCTCAGTAAAACTGCTTAATAAGCAAATAAATAATTGTGAATGAATAGCCAGAAATAGCAGCTATGCACAGCAGGGGAAACAGAGAGATTGAGAGGTGAGGAATTTTCTTGTTTGTTTCTTTGTCTGTTTTGTGTTTATTATTATTATTGAAATAATGAAAATGCTTTAATAATGATTGAAGTGATGAACACACAACTATGTGATTATACCAAATACAATTGATTATACACTTTGGATAAATTGTATGCTTTATTAATATGTATCAATAAAATTGATTTGTTTAAAAAAAAAAGATCCTCAATATTAACTGATGGAATCCCATTGAAGTCCAATTTATTAAAAAGAGTTCTACAGGGATCTTTAAATCCTTACAGTTTTCTTGAGCAAAAGAAAATAAAAGCATAGAAAATTAAGATGGAAAGTTTTGATCCTTCCCTGGCAATGGAGACTTGCTCCAATATTTTTAGTAAAATTCAAGTCATACAGGACAACAGTCTTACAGTGATGAAAGGCAAAATGTAAAAAAAAAAAAAGACAAAAAGCTTTTTTCTTCAAATATTTTTTCATTATTTTACTATTCCAATTTTAAAAAATTCTATTTTTATTTTTATTAACTTTTTCTGTATTTTATTTCTTATATATAAAACTATCATTATGATTTCATTTTCTTATTAATTGTATGTGGCTATTTTATTGGCTTCATTTTTGAAGAAGTTTTAGATCACAGATGGGTTACACCTGTGATGGGGGAGAATCATTGGTGAGGGGTGTCAGTGAGAGGGGATACATGGGAGGAAGTTCACCTGGGTATACATATAAGGCATATAAATGTGTTCAAATGTTCATGGGGTGTTGTCACGGTGGGTGGAGATTCACACAATAACCAAAAAATATGAAATTACCATCCGGGGGAACTCTGCCACATTCTCTAAAGGAACAACAGGAATGCCCCAAGTGCAGGGACAATGACTTGTGAAGGAGGATGGTCCATTGAAGGACCCTTGATATTGATGACACTGCTTATGAACCTTTGCTCTTGAAATTGAAACTTAACCTAGTGACAACATACCTAAGAGTTACCTAGGGGGAACCTCCTTGTTGCTCAAACGTAGCCTCTTTCTGAGCCAAACTCAGTATATAAAAGCAATAACTTCCCCCCAGTATGGGACATGACTCCTGGGGATGCGCCTCCTTGGCACCGAAGGATTGCTGCCAAGTACCAACAAGCAATGGATCTGAAAAACAAACAAACAAAGAAACACCTTGACCAAAAGGGAGAAAAGCTAAAGACAAATGAGTTTGTATGGCTAAGAGAATTCAACGTGAGATGGGAGGCCAACCCAGAGGTAGCGCTTATGCACATTTCAACAAGATCTCATTGACAGCCAAAGTAGGTACAATCCCAAATAGCGAAGCTCCTCTGGGATATGGAGACATCCAGACACTATAGTCAGGGCAGACAGCTCAGGAATTTGGCCCCTTGCCAGTGGGCTCTAATCTGGTATTTATGCTCCCTGGGGTGACTGAGTTAGACTCAGCAGTGGTTTCCCTATGCATGACTCTTTTGTCCTTCTATTTGAACCTATAATTAGTACTAGAGTTGGTAGTTGTACATCTAAGAGACAAATCTTTGAGCTGTCCATGTGCCAGCTGAGCCCTGAATCTCAACGGAGTTGCAACACCTACTCTCCAGTTCAATGGACTCACCCAGGACAACTAACTGGGAGGAGATGATGGACAAACAACATACCAAGGAACCGAGAGTGCCTACAACTGCAAGGAAGAGAGACCTATCTATCAGATATATGGGATCGAAGCTCCCCTCAATTAATGGTGGAGTGGGCATCACCATCCCAGAGTCCTCAGGATTAGGAAGTGAACTATGGACTAAAATAAACTTACTAGTATTCTACTATAGGCTACTTGTGATTCTAGCACTGTAAGAAATACCATTGTTGTGGAGGCAATGACCCATGGATGTTCTGGAGTTAGGGAGAGGTAAAAACAGGTGTAATGGGGGGCATTTTTAGGACTTGGGAATCACCTGAATGAAATTACAACGACAGATAGAGGCCATTATGCATCGGCCATAACCTACAGAGTCAAATGAGAGAGAGTGTAAGCTACAATGTAAACTATAATCCATGCTTAGTGACAATGCTCCAAAATGTGTTTATCAATTGCAACAAATGTACCACACTGATGAAAGATGTTGCTAATGTGGGAAAATGTGGGAGGTGTGGGGAGCAGGGTATATGGGAATCCCCTATAAATTCTCTGTAACATTTATGTAATCGAAATATCTTTTAAAAAATTTTAAAAAGTGGGAAAAAATTCAAGTCTAAAAAGTGGAATTCCAGGGACCATGTAATTGTCTACATTTTCTGATTTGTTGATATAGTGATTAGAAGCTGTAGGTACATCAAAAAATTATTTTTATACATATAAATTATCCATTATTGGATAATTTGGACTTAATGTTGGACTTAATGTTGGTTAAATTAACTCCAGGAGTGGAAGTGGAGACAGGGTGGTTGTGGTGGTCGAAGTCTCCCACCCTTTGATATTCTGCTTGTGAAGCTGGGGCTGGGGCTCTGCAAACCACTATTCTCTTCACCCATGTCTGTCAACAGATAGCCCAAGAGGAAGCTAGAAAGGCTGGAGGAGAAAGGAAGGACTTGCTCCTTCTTATATGTTTGCTGCTTTTGTCAGAAATAAATTTTCACTAGAGCAGCAGCAGTTGGTTCCAGTTTGAATTCTTTCTCTCACATTCCTAGACAGAGATTCCCACCCCCTGCCTAGAGGTACCAGCCAGAGCCGGCCATTGGTTCCTCCTTAGAGATCTGAGTCTCAGAGCTGAGAAGTTCCTCCTAAGACTTCCTGAGGCACCAACATCTGTCATGCAGTACCCAGGCTCTGCAGGGACCCTCCTCAAAAATATTAAATTCTAATAATTCCTACTTGTTCCTTGCTTCCCACCTCCCCCAACCCCCAGCCTTGGTAGTGGTAGCTGCTTTCTGAAGTTATCACTTTCATAATACACCAGTGTTTCTTTGTTTGCCTTTCCAGGTCTCAAAACAGGATTAGTAATTCTATACTGGTATGCTTTCTGTTTCCAGGATCCTGGCTGACACAGTGGTACTTACAATATGGCTTTATAGGACCCCTAAATAACATAATTTGACAAATCATTGTTGCTTTAGGGTAATAGAGAACTTAGTTCGTTAATTCCTTGAGCTTGTGACTTCTCCTGGGCTTCAGCAAAGGCATTATCTAGCAAATAACTTGTCTTTGACCATCTTTGTAGTGGTAACAATGGTGATGATTAAGGGTATAATACCCACCAGGTTGGCCAGTGCCCATTTTGCATTTGTTGTTAGTTATTTTAGAGGTCACCCCTGGTTATAATCACATTTTACTTTTTTTCCTAATTGCAAAAGATTTATGTGCTGCTTGCAGAAAGTTGGGAGGAAAACTGGAAAAAATGCAAAAAAAAAGAAAACTGAAATCATCTATAATCTCACCATGTTTGTTTATGTTTTGTTTTATATATATATATATATATATACATGCTACATATAAATGGATTTTGTAAACTGCCTTTTTATTAAATTAATATATTTAACATTTTTTCAGATTTTTTGAAATATTCTTCATTTAGTTCATCTTTTCAGATGAAAGATTTATGTAAAGGCATGTGAAATACCTTGAAGAAGCAAATTCCTAAACACAGACAATAGGTTATAAGTTACCAGGGGCCAGGGATGGGGTGGAAGGGTGGGTAGAGGATGCTATTACTTAATGGGGACAGAGTTTTTGTTTGATGTGATGAAAAAGTTAGGTAATGGAATTTGGAGATGGTAGAACAATATTGTGAATGTAAGTAATGCTACTGGATTGTGCTCTTGAGAGTGGATAAAATGGGACATTTTGAGTTGTACATATGTTATGACAATAAAAATTTTAAATATATACACGTTATATAAATTCACAAAAAAGATTTAAACTTAAATCTTGTAAATTTAGTAGTATCATTATTAATTTGTACTCACGTTTTCCCTTTAAACTTTTTATTTTGAAATAATTTTAAACGTTCAGAACAGTTGCAAAAATAATACAAAAACCCATACAGGGAACTCCAATATCTGCCCTTTAACCCAGATAACCCAAATCCACCAATTCTAATTCAGAGGTCTTTTAAAGAAGGAAATGCAAAGATGAGAGTCTAAGAGAGAGATGGCAAATGGGCTCCATCTATGGCTGCACAGGTCCCTGTAATGACAAGTGTGCTTTAAGTGGGTCAAAGCACTATGACTTATTAGCAAGTCTACAGTGGAGTGGCAGCACACGACCCATGTAACTGGTAGCTGTGCTGGAAAGCATGTCTTCGGATTCCACAAAACAGAGCCTCTTTCATTTACTATGTGTCACGAGAGAACTCCACTCAAGTGAAGACTTTATTCAGTCATTTAATAATAATACACTTACATAGTATTCTACTTCTGTGTTTTCTATTGCTACCCCAAATCTTAGCAATATTAAACAACACCCATTTTATTATGCTCATCATTCTATGGGTCAAATATTCAGGAAAGGCATAGAGAGGGCAGCTCATCTCTGCTCTGTGATCCCTGGGCCCCAGCTGGAAAGGCTGGAATGGCTCAACTGGGGTTATATGTCCATAGCCTTGGTTTATATAGTTGGCTGGGTTGCTCAGTTCTTCGCTACATGCTGTCTACTGCAGGTGAACATCCAAGGTGCCCTCTTTATTCACATCTGGCACCTGGGCTGGGATAGCAGGAATGAATGACAACTGGCCAGATATCTCCCTCTTTCCAAGAGGACTCTCTATTTGGTTAAATTGGGCTTCCTTATAGTCTAACAGTCTCAGAGTTGTCAGACTTCTATCAAGGTGGCTGGCATCCCCTGGCATTCCAAGAGTACAGAGTGGTTATGTGCATTCCTGAAAGAATTGAAAGCAGGGACTCAGATATTTGCCCACTGATCTTCAAAGTGGCATTATTCATAATTGCCAAAAAATGGATGCATCCCAAGTGTCCATCAGCTAATGAATGGATAAACAAAATGTGGCATATACATCCAATAGAATAATAATCAACCAAAAAAAGGAATGAAATCCTGATACATGCAACAACCTAGAAGATATCATGTTGAGTGAAAGAAGCTAGACAGAAAAGGACAAATATTGTATGATCTCACTGATATGAAATAATTAGAATATGCAATTTTGTAGATTCAGAAACAAGAATATAGGTTACCAGGGGAAGGGGTGGCAGCAGAGAATACAGAGTTAATGCTTAATTGATACAGAGTTTCTATTTGGGGTGATGGAAACATTTTGGTAATGGATGGTGGTGATGGTAACACAACTTTGTGAATGTAATTAACACTGTTGAATTGTATATTTGAATGTGGCTAAAAGGGGGAAATTTTAGGTTGTATATATGTTACCAGTTGGACTCCCATCCTGGGGAGTCCTGCTATGTTATCAAATAGAGGGGTGGGAGTCTCCCCAGAGCACAGGCAGTGCCTAATAGGGGAGGACAGGCCAGTATGTCAA
>PVKH010027141.1:0-13076 GCA_004027955.1 Chaetophractus vellerosus | reverse complement strand
TCTAGTAGGAATAGTGATACTATCCATCCCCTCCAGGCCACAAAACAGTATGGGTGACCCAAACTAGGTCAATTGGAGACCTGCCCTTGGATGGTTTTTACATGGAACCAAGGAAGAGCTGTTCTTCTCTGATGAAAAGCTTTGGGAGACACGAAACAGGATCTGTTGGTGGCTGCTGATGCTTATGGATGAAGTTAATATCTTCTGAGAGAACAGAGGCAACATACTGAGAGAAGCCACCAGAAAAGAAAGAGCACTGCAGGCTTGATTCCAGGACCCTGCATTAGGCCAAACCCTAGCCCTCCCCACAGTTTGGTTAGATATGCCAATTAGCTCTTTCCTTGGTACGGAAGTTTGGGTTGGGCTTCTGTCACTTTCAACCAAAACGTGTTGACTACTCCATCCATTGTTCTCGATCTCCAAAATAAACACCTAAAAAGAGAAGAGGTTTATGGATTTTAGTAAGAGTTATAAAACAAATATAACTATTACATTATATGAATTTTTACTCTAAAGGGTCTCAAACTCTAAACTTGCTACAAAGTGTATATATGGAACCTGTCCCTCATCTTCAAATTATGTTGGACCACTGTCTTGAATAACTTAAGATCCCCAAACAGGGCTTAGACTAGATGACCAATTCTCAAATAATTTGTTCTATACCATTTTAACCTGTGGAAATGGTCCAAAGACCACCTACTACCCCATTCACCAATGCAATTTCCTATTCTCTACCATCTTATTTCAATTGCCCTTCACTTGCCTTCATCGTGCTACTTCTGCCCTGCCTCACACACAAATGTTAACATATCACTCACAAGCTTGGACATGATCTTTCATAAAGAGACATTATAGTGTCATCCATACGTTCTCTACCTTTCCAGGGCAGCGTCAGTTGAACCCTGTTCTTCTGCCTGACTCTCTGGGAAGCCATATCAGCTGGACATCAGCCCTTCTTTCTTAGGTTCCTCACAACTAAGAGAATGCCTGGTGTCCCCTTGAGGACCATTAAATAAGAGAACTTCATGAGATTCCTATCAATAGGAACTTCATGAGATTCTCATCTTTGCATAAGAGCACAATGTCTTTTTTTTCCTCTGCATGTTCTGTCCTTTTGGCAGTTAAAGGGGCAGATCTTGGAAGTTCTCTCCGCTTCCTGTCCTACAGTTACATAAAACCAAAAATGGGCAGTATGTGAACCTCAACCAAGAATATTGTTTATTCAGCTGCTTTTCTTTAACCTTGAGATTCTTGAGTTGAAATGGGGGGAGGGAGAATAATTAGGTATGATGCTTGAGAAATTGATTCCTAATAGTTTGTGAGGTTTAGGGTATTCGTCATTTTACCCATTATTCAAGTGTTTCTTCATGGTTTGCTTCACAAAGCAAAGGATTCTTGGGAGGCAAATCTGTTTGAAATTATTGAATTCAAACACTGACACTGTAAAATTAGAAAGAGGTCAAATAACCTTATGGCAAAAGTATCTGTGGATTTCCAGAGTAAAGTGTTCTCCAGCATCATGTAGAGGTTTCAGATGACCCCAGGCGCTGAAGAGACAAAAAATAATTCAAAAAAAATAAATAAATAAACAAAAGGATTTTCCTTACAGTAGAAGAGATCCAAGTCCTACCCACGCCATTTTTTCTTTCTTTTTTTTCTTTTTTTGCCTTGACCCTCAGCTGCTAACACAGCATAGAAATTATTGCAGACACAGTGGAGTTTGGAATCTCCATTAATCTTTACATAGCTTGCCACCCAGGCTATGACCCACCCTGCTGTTGCAGAATGATAAATTCATCTGTCTCCACTGAGGCCTGAGCATCTTATTTCACTGGAGAATAAGTATAATTTCTGCCATACACATGATGTGATTATCATTTCTGGTTTATCAGTCTGCCTATCTCCTGGGGCTATTTCATGGTAAAAATGTATTCAATAAAATTTTGGATCCACTAAGATTTTATAGCTTTCTCTAAAACCCATATTTTTCCTAGTAACTGAAGCTCAGGTAAGCACAAGGCCAAAGGGAACAACAGGTAACCATTGTGCAAGAGCACCATGAAGCGTACGCACGCCTCTCAGTGAGGAATGCACTCAGCAGCGGCTACATGCAGACGTGCGTTTCCACCCAGTAGCTTTCCATTCCAATAATGAATTCATTTTGACCTTCATAGGAAAAACAATGCCTAGATAATATGTGTAGTTTTTATTATTTTGTTTGAATTTATCTTGGATTTAAGAACCAAAGTTAGACCATATGATTTCTAAGTCTCTTCCAGATGTAAAATTCAAAATATAATACAATGAGCTGAAAAGTCCCTATGGGGTATCATAGTGCAATGAGAATCCAGGAAAGGGGAGAAACATATGGCAAAGTGTAGTCAATGTAGTAGACATTGCTGCTGCTCACCAATATTTCTCCTTCTTCCTCAGAGCACACAGTAGACATGCATGTCCTCTCTCCTAGAGGTTAGGTATGGCCAAGTAACCAGTTCTGGCCAAAGGGTCTTAGGAAAATGCAACATGTTTTACTTCCAGACTGTTCCTGTGCTCTCTTCCCCAACACTGCAACCAGCAACATTCTAGTGAGAAGAATCACTGCCAGCCAGGATCCTGGAATGAAGGTGTCAGGGAGTAGAAATTCTCCACTAATGCGGGACGGGTCTGTAGTGCAAGAAGAAATAAACCTTTGTTCTTTAAGTCCCTGAAATTTTGGAGTTGTTACTGCAGCATAACTTCACCTCTCCTAACTGACGAATCAAAGTTTGTATAAAAGGTGAAACTTGATTATATATTGGAAAGATGGAGAGTTTCCAGAACAGGATTGTGGTAAATTGTATTATATACCCCAGTGAAGGCATGTTCTTAATCTTAGTCTGCATTTCTGTGGGTGTAAACTCATATAATTGGACCTTTTGTAAATGTTATTTTTGATTGAGGCGTGGCCATCCGAGCTTAATCCATATTTTTTGAGACCTTTAAAGAATAAAACTAGAAGCCAGAAGTCAAAGAAACATGGGAAGCCAGAAGTCAGAAGAAGACTGGAAGAGCAAACAAAACAAGAGGACATTGCCATGAGAAGGAGGTAGAGATACCAGCCAAGGAACCCCTAGGATTGCTGGCAACTGACACCAGAACACTACAGACTCAGGGGAGAAAGCAAGCTTTGCTGATATCTTGATTTTGGACTCCCTCTTGCCTCAAAACCATCAGCCAATAAATTCCTATTGTTAAGCCAACCCATTGTGTGGTATTGTCATAGCATATTGGCAAACTAAGACAAGGATCTAATCCAATGATTCTCAACACTGTGAGACCAAATAAATAAGAATTTTTAGAGGTGGGTCTCAGGCATCTGGAATTGTTGAAAGCTTCCCAAGTGATTCTTAAGGGTTGAGAACGACTGGTCTAAACTGTAGAGCTGAGAACAGATAAAGAGTAAATAGAATATGAACAAAGCACAGAGAGCTTTTGAGATTTCCACATGTTTCAAGCGTCCTAGATAGAGTTTCCAGATAACCTGAACAAATACGGAGGTATACTTGTTAAAGCTTTGCACAACCAAAAGAAAAAATAATACCTACCATGGGATGTTCACTCAGAAAGTTACACTTGTAGGTTCTCTTTTTATCACTTCTGTTGTGTGATATAAAGATCAATTTTTTTCAAAAACTCCACTTTTGCTTTCAAAGAAAGAGGAAGATTTAAAAACCTGCATAAATTCAACCCTTACTGACTCAAAGGTGAGTCTATCATGTTCAAATGTCCATCCATTATCCATGGCACTAATAAAACTATTACTGATAATATTAGTAACTAATATGTATTGAGTACTTACTATGAACCAGGAATTTTGTGAAGTAGTTTGTGATCATAACCTCACTTAATCTCCACAACTCTCTTGGATAGTTACTATTATTATCCACATTTTGTAGAAGAGGAAACATCCTCAAAGAGATACCAGAGTAGATCTTGGCGAAGACCCAGGTTTTCTGGAGTCCAAAGCCTACCATTTTGACTACTACATCAACCTAAATTTCTTTTTACTCCATAATTTCACCAATAACTATAACAAAATAAAGAACAAGTTTTAATTTGAAGCAGAAGGTACTTGCTGGAAAACAATCCGTTATCATGAAAGGCTATTCCTTCACAATATTCTTTCATGAAATAAACATCATGTCTAAAGCACCACCATCCTTATAAAGAGAATTTGCAGACAGGTAAAGAGAGATTTTCCTCCTCCTATCCCCCACGGTAACAACATTACAATTTGCATTAGTTCACAATTAATCCAACTTGATGTGAACTGTTGTTCATACTTAGTCACAGAAGTCAATTTATACACAACTTTAAGTGGTCCTTCTGCAGTGCAAAAGAAATTTCCAGACTGGAAAATTTACAGTCTGGAACACTGTCATGAATACTTGAAATTTTTTTTTAAAATTTATTTATTTTATTACATATCTCCCCTTCCCCCCGCTGCGGCGACGCGCCGAGAGTGGTCACTGCACAGACGCGGCTTTCCCCGCTTGTGGGCGGTCTCTGCGTCCGTTCACGGCTGGCGCTTGATTCAGTTCGCAGGTGGCTGGCTGCGCTCCATCCGCAGGCGACCTGCCCTGCCCGTGGCGGCTCTTGCCCTGTCCGTGGCAGCTTCTTGCCCTGCCCACGGCGGCTCCGGCCCGCCCATGGCGGCTTGCCATTCTCAAGGCAGTCTGCCCGCCAGGAGAGGTCCCTGGGAATCGAACCCGGGGCCTCCCATGTGGTATGCCGGTGCCCTATCCACTGGGCTATCGAGCCGGCCCCGAATACTTGAAATTAAATAAAATTTAGAAATTCTTGATTCAAGGTGGCTAGCCTTTTTTTGAGAAAAGCTGCCAAATGGTCCATATGTTAAAAAAGCACTGGATACAATATAACACATATATCCAATATGCCAGTAAAGCTGTGCACTTCTTGGCTGACAGATAAAGCTTGTGAGAAATCAGAATGACTTGCTGTGCAGAACTCCATAGAGACATCCAAACTGATACACCAGTGGGAAAAAAAAAAAAAGCACACTCCCTTTTCTAAGGAGTAAATAGGCACAGGAGCAAATCCCACAGGCCTAGAAGGTAAATGGGAATATTCCCCTACAAGTCAGTGACGGTACTGATAGACTATCAACCCTGCCCAGGTCTGCCACCAAATTTTAATCAACATGTGCTTAACCCTTAAAATCTAGGGACCTATGTGGTCCCGGCTCAAAGAAACGTCACATTTAAGAAAATAAAGTCCAAACACCAAAAGTAATTGTAAAAGTAACTCAAATCATTCACTTGAATTTCTTGAAGTTCTCGTTAAAAATCTGGAGCAATAGTTTTCAAATCTTACTTCTTCTCTTTCCCAACTTTGTACAGCCCAGAAGTACTCCCCAAGGCTATGAATCACTAAATTTCCAAAAGCTTCTCTTGAAACACAGCCATCTTAAATGGTTTTTTTTGACACACATCCTCCTTTCTGACCCTTCCTCTGAGGAGGAATATACTTCCCCATCCCACTGATTTTGGCCTTGGCCATGTGACTTGCTTTGACCAGTGGAATGGGAGTAGAATAATGTATCCACACACTACAACCAAGCAGAGGCTTTAAAAGTACATGTATGGTTTGACCTGGTCTCATGCTCATCTGCCTGCCCTCTGCCATCTGAAGAGAACGGCTCCCAGTAGTCTTAGAATGAGACACAGCAAGCAAACATGAACTTGTTCCATGGCTTAGAACAGAGCCACCAGAGCCAACCACAAACCTGTGAGGGAGAAATTAATCTTGTTGTTGAGCATCACTCAGATATGGGATTGTTTGTTACACAGAATATTGCAGCAAAAGCTAATATGCAATGTAACTTTTCTCATTCCCTCCAGTTTCACATCCCCTTATCTCCAGCAAGCAAGACTCCTGCCTCATTAGGAGGGGAAGGAGAGATAAATTGGAACAGGCAATACAAATTTAATTGGGCTAGGAGAAGGAGCTAGATAATGGTGGGAAAAAGTGGCATCCTGCAGCTTCAAAGAAGGCACCATCTAAAACCTGAGACATAAAAATTAATGTGCCCATCAGTGAGCCCTGAAGTCAGTAAAGAGAGAAATGGAGGGGATTTCACAAAATGCAAATTGGGGGACTATAATATTGTCACATGAAAATATAAGTTGCCCTAGCTTACCTGCTTACAAGGAAGAGGGGACATTTGGGGCCTGGTATAAGCAATTATTCTGGTCAGGACTTAAACGGGAAATACCTGTGATGACTCTCCATACCTACTCGACTGTACTCTATCCTATATTGGCCCAGGAACTCTGTGGCCCACGGTCATGGCCTTGTAACTAAATATTAATATTTTGTCTTGTTTGAAACTAAATAAATAACTTAAAAACTGTTCCCTATTAATCCAAAACATTTGGCACACCAATTGCTTTTGTACTTTTCATCCTGCTGCATGGCAAACCAAGGACTTGAGTAAGAACATCAGCTTTGTCCCAAGAACAGTCCAGCCCCCAACATAAGTGGTTCCTTTGGTAAATAGTGTTTGATGTTGGTAATAGTGCTCTTAACTGAATTACCAATTGGGGTATTCTTAGAAATGACCAGAAGCTAGGGGCATATCTGCCTCCAGACAAATCAAGGATCATCAACCTTGATGAGCAGACGTCTAAAGGCCCACAGCTTAGTCACTTATCAGATGCTTTGACCACTTGGCCAAGATGAGCTCTGAGAATAGAGTGACTAATGTCCCTGCACTATTATTTAAGCTGATCCTGATCTCAGAAAAGTATAAATTCCTTGAGAACATTCTCTTTACTACTGCTCAGCATCCTAATGTTACCAAGGAATTTAAAAGCAGTTTTTAAAAAACCAAAAAACCATGCACCATTTTCCAAGCACCATGTCTCCCTGCTGCTCTCTAATTGAGTCTTATGTAAATGCTTTTTCTTTGTTTTCTTAGTCCTCTTCTCTTAAAAAATAAGAATATTAAAAAAAAACACACCACATTTTTCTAACAAATTAATGCAGCAAGTCATTTTTCACTGGCTTAAAAGTACCAACAGAGGAAAAGCCTTTGTGAAGAGCTGATGAGGCCACTGTAAAGGATGAGGGATGATGGCTAACATTCCTGCCCTGCCGAGTGACTAAGATTTATAGCTGCAAACCTGCAAGTCTCTGGCTTATGTATGCAAATGTGGGGCCAATTAGTGATTCACCTGCAAGTGCTGATTAAGAGGCCTGTGATGACAGGATTGCCACTAAATGGGAAGGCCAAGGCCTTCTTGTCCAGTGTCATCCAGTCCAAGGAGAGAATCTCTGAAGATTAGCTCCCTAAAGAGCCATCAGAATTTTATATCTACTAATTTGGAAGAAAAAACTAAGTCATGTGGGAAAACGTAATTATAATGCAGCTAGAAAATAAAAGTAGGCAAAGCAAACCAAACATTGTTACATCATTAAAGGAGAAAATAACCCTTTTGGGTAATTTTCCCATGGAATTAAGAACAAAAAAAAAAAAAATTGGAAAAAGATTTGGAAGAAACCACATGTGATTCTTTTCCCTCCAATTACAACAAATTTCCAGTTTTCAACTCAGCAAAATGCCTGAACCAAAGTTTGGCAAATAGCAGAGAATAAAGTTGTTAATAAAATGAAAAATTCAAGTCCAAGCCTTCCAAACAAAACTAGGTTGAATAGGTGCTTGTATTACTTAAACTAAATTTTGAGATATTTATTCAATTTCTGGCTTCCAGGGTAAGCTATAGCAATCTAATTAAAATTCAGATGAAAACAAAACAAAACCCTGTTTCTCACAGCCCACAAGTAGCAGCATCTACAGATCTCCAGTTCCCTGCGGCATCAAGTGCTAGCATCTCTCTTCTTTGTCAGCCCCTTTGGCTCAGTGACAGATAGAAATTACTAAACCACTGCTGTGGCCACAGTGCTTTGTGATCAACGGTCTTCAAACCCACACTTCTTTGTGATTCTTATACCTCAACCCAAAGCACAACCATGGCATCAGCTATTGGACCAAGGGCCAGGCCTGTGGCCACACAGACCTTGCCTTCAAAGGGCCTGCTAAATGCAGGGTCTTGTTTGGTTAGGAGCAGTTTGCCCAAGCAGCCCTAGCACATTTGGGGCACTCAAGGGCTCCTGGTGACTGGCTTCCCGCACATGGCATTCTGGAAGTACTGAGGACCTAATGAGGTGTCACATAAAAAATACTCCTTAATTAACTGACCTCAGAGGGGAAACAGCAGGTGGGCAATGTCAGCATGCTACTGTCAGGAAAATCTAGAAGATGCTCATTAGGTTTACCTCATCAGTAAACAGCACTGCCTTGGAGAAAGAATAAATTAAAAACTCACCCTTAGCCGAGGTATGTAGAAATGCCGGTCTTTAGCTGCACAGCTGTACCACTCAGAGTATCCTGTGTGCTCAGAGCCTTATTTATAGCCCTTATGTTAAACACGTATGCTATTTAGCATTGCCTTTATAAGTATTTGAATTTTTTAAAGTTATGAAACAAAATTTTATTTTTAAAGAAGCTTTAGATTACACAAATACTTCATCGAAAATATAGGGGGATTCCCATATACCCCTCCCACTCCTCCATCCATACTTTTCCTCATTAACATCTTTCTAAGTATTTGAATTTACAATAAAAATATACCACATCTTCCTGGATTAAATGTATTTGAATATTTACTGAGTACCTGCTACGTCTTCCCTGCAGCATTACCTCTGAGAACACTTCCACCATGCAGGTGAGGTCAGCAATATTAGTTATGTTACTACCAATGCTGAAATGAAGGTTCAGAGATTGTGACTTGCCCTGCATCCTGAAGTTGTCAAGCAGTAGAATACACATTCAAGCTCCAAGCCCAATGTGGAGGATTGAACTGTGAACCCCAGTTTGGACATGCTCCTGGTCTTGGTCTGCAATCTGGTGGGTGTGGACCCATTGCAAACAAAATCTCTTTAAGATGTTACTTCAGTTAAGGGGTGGCCCAACTGAATCACCTTGGGTTTTAATTATATTATTGGAGCCTTTTATAATCAGACTGAAATCCAGACAGAGAGAGAGAGAGAAAGCCATGATGAGGAACCAGATGCTGGAAGGGAATGGAGAAAGGAGAAAACAGCCACGTGACAGAAGTCAAGGACTAAGGATCGTGGGCAGCCAGCCCCAGAATGCTACCATCTTTGAGAAGAAAGATTTACCTTGGGGATGCCTCGCTTTTGGACTTCTCCTAACCTCAAAAACATGAAATCCCAATAAATTCCCTTTAGGCCAACCCATCTATGGTATTTGTTTTAGCAGCTAGGAAACTAAACCACCCATTCCACCAACTGCTGCCACCCACTATCGGGGGGACCCATTTTCTTCCCCAGGCTTTGCTTTCTACTACTTTGTAATTGACCACGCCCCCTAATCTTTTTTGAGTCATTTTCCCATGGCTTATACCCATTTATCCTTGCTTTCCTCATGCTTACATTTTCCATATTTTCCCCAATTCTCTACATTTCTGTCTTTACAATCTTGTACCCGCTATTCTCCTGGTTTATTCCACCCACATTTCAAGGACACACTCAAGCCCTTTATATTCCATGAAGCATTCACTAAACACTCCAGCCTACCTTGATTTCTTGCATCTCTGATTGCCTGTTGTAATTGCCATCCATATAACCCAATTTAGAATTTAATTCCATGCCATTTTGCTTCATTCACATTAGTCTTGTCACAAGCTCTTTGAGAATAAGTGCCAATTCTGATATTAAAATAATAATCTGCATTTAACTAGAGCTTTGTAGCTCACAATGCAATTTTTCCATACAATGTTCTCTCCTTTGACCCTCTTAGCGACTGACCTCATGCACTAGGTTTTGTATGCATCCTTGTTTTACTTGAGGTTCTAGTTCCAGGTCTGCCTCTTCTAGTTTTGGGAATCCCAGAGCCAGTGCTTTTCCTTCACCATTCAGCCACTCTTGCCACTTGGGGATCAGGACAATATGCTTGTCAATGAACTGAAGAATTGCTATGTACATTCACTAGCAGTTCAAATTTTTCTCTTTAACTGTATCTTTTTGGAAATTTTTCCCTGCCACTTTCCTAACCTACATCTTTTTATCACTCATTTAACCTTAGTCCTCTGTTTCTCCATTATCCCTGTCAAATTAAGTGCATAATTAGGGATCCACATTTCTTTACCTCAGTCTTTAGATTATAACTCACTACTAAGAATTTGGTGTTTTAAGGCCATTACCATATATCTACTGTCAGATGGGTTTACCATTTGGTCTTTTAAGTTGCCTTAGATCACAGGTTCTTAACCAGGGGTCCGTGAGCCTGAACTGAAATTCAAAAAAACATTATTCTTGTGGGGACATGTTGGTGTGAGTCTGATATATTTATTAAATAATACACAGTATAGTGTGGCCTTAGTGAGGGGTCCATGTTTTTTCTCTGACTGGCAAAGGTCCATGGAACAAAAGAGTTTAAGAACTCCTGCCTTAAATTATCCTAACACCACTTGAGAAATAAAATATACTGAAGGTGACTGTTCCACTATAAAGATAAGCTAATATGAATCAGATTCATTGGAACCCTTTCCCAGATGAGTATGTTTTCTAACTCTTGTTTGTGTTACAGAAGTTCAAAATGAACTCTGAGGAGGTTCCTGTAGAAGAGTTTGTGAAGACCTGTTATTTGCTGGTCTCTACTCAGAATCAATGAGCAGCAATAATCCTTAGCTTAAGAACGTCAGCCGCTAGGGCTGACTAAAGCACACCAACATTCTCATTCTGCCATTGGATTCTGCTGTTTGGGGAGACAGGTTTACACTTCAAAGTTCTTTTTTCCCTTGTTCACCAAGTACATTACCTCGTAATATTTTTTAATCTAATTTCACTTTTCATAACAGTCAGTTATATGCATATGATAACATGCATTCACGATGATTACTGCTTGGCTTGGGGACAGGCTAGGGGAAACCTAAGAGAACAAAGGTCTGTAAGAATTAGGTTTTTTAAAACAAATTCCAATCGCTGCTAATAAACACATACATGCACACATGCTCTAGAAAACATTTATTTTTTGTTCAATAAGATGTCAGCAAAATTCATACACCTTTGATAGGCAATTGCTTGTCCTTTGACATCATGACTTTTTAATAAAATGGAAGCAATGAAGAAGCCAAGGAAGTATTAATCTGATACCCAAAAACTGTGGGAAAACCTCAACATAAACTCAGCCAGTTTAGGGTAAATTTTAAACTTAACAAATATATCTTCAAGATTTGCTAACTAGAAGAGTTGAGTTGAGTTGTAGGGGTTGATACTTGCACAGCCTTTTCCAATCTTCAGCCATAACCATCCCTCAGGAAAGAACGCTTTGTTTTATTTTCTGCCTTTGATCTATACCGGCCCAGACTTACAACCTGTCAACAATCTTTTTCGGGCAACTGGCAAGTGAAAACCGTCTGTCGATAAGCAGCTCACACATTTGTCTGCAGCATCAGAGCAGTTTCTTTCTCAGGTTCTCCACATGCACAAAGGATAGGCTTTCTCTTAGGTGGTTCCAATAAAGTAGCTTCAGCCAATTTATTAGAAAATAGCTTTTAAATTACTCTAGTCAGGACTGTTCCTCTGCTGCTATTAGATCTACTCTTCCCTCAGCCTGGGTTTCTGAAGCTCCCTATGGTCTAATTTTTCAAGTCCTTTGTCCACATCCATCTAGACTTGGTAAAAGAGTCTAGAGAAAATTATAAAATGATGGAATTAAGTCTTCCCTGATTTATTCATTCATACTGAATTAATTATTAATTTTTCAAATGTGGTCTTCCTGGGCCCTATTATTTATTCTTTCAACTCCTGCTTGTCAAGAGCTTCCATCTGCATTATCTTTGGCATTACAACCAGTAAGATAGAAAGTAGAATGTCAGTTAGCAGAGAGAAGGAAATTTGCTATTCTTAGAAAAAGGTCAGAGGTCATTTCTTATACCAAATCCCCAAAGACAGTGAAAGGGGGGAAAAAAAGAAATGAAAAAAGAACATAATCCATCACTGTGGATAGAGTAAGCCTATCACAAGAAAGCCCAAACTTTTTTGTTTTCTAATGAAACTTCTTTACCTATCAAGTAAGAATCAAGTGTCTTCTCTCCTTATTATGGTGACAAGCCTTGTTCTTGGGGTGGAAGAGCATTTAGAATTTGCACTGGGAAGTTGTTCTGACATTTTGCTCCTGTATATCTGAACAAAAAGAGAAAGAAAGCCAGGGGAGAAGAGGTTTTTAGAGAGCTCTTTTTATGGTAACTGCATGACTCTTCTCTTTTCTTTCCATCACCAGCTCTTTGTTTTAGGAGCTGGAGATAAAAGTCTTGGAGTTAATAAGGATACGGTCTCATGTAATACATTTCATGTCTGCTGATGATTCCTGCTAGATCCTAATATGTCAGGGAAAGTGATCCAGAGCTGCTTTGCTTGCAGCCTGCCAATAGCCTTTCCCCTCAGTTCTTGATGAAGTTCCCTAAATGTGGTTTGTTCTTTGGACCACATTCGACATTTTCCCAATTAACTAAGTCTTCAAAATTTCCCCCACCTCCAGGAGAGGAAGTGGGTATGGGGATAGATAAAGCAAAACTTCCCGTGCATGAATAATATTTGAAGCGGTGAGTATGTGAGGGTTTATTAAGCTATTCTCTCCACTTATGTATATATTTGAAATATTTTGTATTTGAACCCTTTATCATCTCAGGCTAGCAGCATTTTAAATGATAAATCTGAAAATAATCTTGATAAAAATACTGCAATGTCATTATTATTCTAAATTCTGTCCCTAAGCAATATAGCCTAGTCCTTCCCTTACTGCATTTAATTCAGTTAAACATGGTCTTTCCTCACTTCCACTCTACCCTTCTTTTTCCCTTAAAAAATATCATCAGTTGTTTTGAGTGGCTGCTTCTGAATTATTAGTTCTATGCTTCCAATACCGCGTGCATTTTGAAAGAGGCTAGGAGAGGCCTCTTTCGTCTTTTGGGGAAACCACCCTAAAAGAG
>PVKH010027140.1:0-13067 GCA_004027955.1 Chaetophractus vellerosus | reverse complement strand
AAAAAAATGGGGGAAAAAAAAAAACATACCATGCATGTACTAACCAAAAGAGAGCTGGAGGGGCTATACTAATACCAGATAAAATAGACTTTAAGTCAAAAACAGTTACAAGGGACAAAAATGGTCATTATATACTGATAAAGGGGATGATTCAACAGGAAGATGTAACAATTATAAATATATATGTACCTAACAGCAGAGCCCCAAAATATATGAAGCAAATACTGACGTATTTCAAGGGAGAAATTGACTGTTTTATATTAATTGCAGGAGATTTTAAAGCACCACCCTCAATAATGGATAGAATATTTAGTCAGATGATCAATAAGGAGGTACAGGTCTGGAATGATAAATGAAAAAAAAAAAGAGTAGACTTAACAGATATATATAGAACACTGCACTCAACAAAAACAGATTACATATTCTTTTTGAGTGCACTTGAATGATTCTCTAGGATAGACCACATTTTGATCACAAAAAAAATTTCAATAAATTAAAAAATATTGAAATCATGCCATGTGTATTCTCCTATCACAATGGAATCAAGCTAGAAGTCAATAACAGAGAGAAAGGAAAAATTCATAAATATGCCAAAATTAAACAACATATTCTTAAACAACCAAGGGGTTAAAAAGGAAATCAGAAGTGAAATTAGGAAATAATTTGAGGTGAATGAAAATGAAAATACAGCATACAAAACCCTATGGGGGGCGGGGGCGGCTGTAGCCCAGTTGGTAGGGCTCCAGTTTACCACATAGGAGGCCCCAGGTTCGGTTCCCAGGGCCTCCTCGAGCGGACAGACTACCTTGAGAAGGCAAGCCGCTGCAGGCAGGGCAAAGCCGCTGCGGGCAGGGCAAGCCCCCACGAGTAGGCAGGCCGCCACATGGTGAGCTGACTGGGTGGGTCGCCGCACGGGGGGGGCAGGAAGCAGACACGGAAGAACGCAAAAATGAACGCAGCAAGAACAAGCAGAAAGGGGGGGATATGTAAAAAAAAAACCCTATGGGATTCAGCTAAGGTAGTGATGAGAGGGCAATTTATAGCTTTAAATGCTCACATTAAAAAAGAATAACGATATCAAATCAGAGACTAACCTCAAAACTGGAAGAACTAGTAAAAGATGAGCAAACTAAACCCAAAGCAAGCAAAAGAAAGGAAATAACATAGTTTAGAGCAGAGATAAATGAAATAGAAATTTTAAAAAAACAATAGAATCAACAAAACCAAAAATTGTTTCTTTGAAAAGATCAATAAATTGACAAACCTTTGCCTAGACTGATAAAAATAACAAAAATCAGAAAAGAGAAGGAGGGTATTACTACCAAACCTGCTGAAATGAAGAGGACTATAAGAGATTGCTATCAACAACTGTATTACAATGAATTAGATAACCTACGTGAAATGGACAAATTTGTAGAAACTCAAACTACCTACATTGACTCAAGAAGAAATAGAAGATCTCAACAAATCAATTACTGATAACAGGATTAATTCAGTCATCAAGAACCTCCCAAGAAAGAAAAGTCCAGGACCAGATGGTTCTACAGGGGAATTCTGCCCAGCATTCCAAGAAGACTTAACTCCAGTTTTTCTCAAACTCTTCCAAAAACTTAAAGAGGAAAGAACACACCCTAACTCATTCTACAAGGAAAACATCATCCTCATACTAAAGCTGGATAAAGATACCACAAGAAAAGAAAACTACAGACCAATTCTCTTATGAACATAGATGCAAAGATCCTCAACAAAATACTAGTAGCCCAAATTCAGCAGCATGTTAAAAGATTTATACAACATGATCAAGTAGGATTTATCCCTGGTATGCAAGGTTGTTCAACGTAAGAACGTCAATTAATGTAGTACACCCCATTAACAGAATGAAGGGGAAAAAGCAAATGATCATCTCAATGAACGCAGAAAAGGCATTTGACAAAATATAGCACCCTTTCTTGAACACTTAGAACATTATGAACATGAAGGAAACTTCCTCAACATGATCAAGGGCATATAAGAAAAGCCCACATCTAACATCCTACTTAATGTTGAAAGACTGAAAGCTTTCCCTCTAAGATCAGGAACAGGACAAAGATGCCCACTATCACCACTGTTATTCAGCACTGCACTTGATGTTCTTGCCAGAGCAATTAGGCAAGAAAAAGAAATAAAAGACATTCAAAATGGAAAGGAAGAAGTAAAACTTTCCCTATTTGCAGATGATATAATCCTATATACAGAAAATCTTGAAAAATCCACAACAAAGCTCCTAGAGCTAATAAATGAATTCAACAAAGTGCCAGGATACAAGATTAACAACCAAAAAATCTATGGTGTTTCTATACAAAAGCCATGAAGAATCAAAAGAAGAAATCAAGAATAAAATTCCATTCACAATAGCAACTAAATGAATCAAATATCTAAGAATAAATCTGAGCAAGTGTAATGGCTTCAGAGTTTTATTTGATTATGAATTCCAAAAATACAGATTGGATTATTCTTGTAAACTAATCTGTTCATCTGGGCATGATTAAGTTATGATAAGGGATTAACTGGGCCACGTCAGGAGGGTGTTAGGCCCCGCCCCTCAGTGGGTGTGGTCTCAAGTATAAACGCTAGGCAGCAGATCTGAGTTGCAGAGATTTGGAGAAGAGATTTAGAGAAGCAGATTTGAGAAGCAGTTCTGATTTTGATGTGAGCCGATCGCCAGATAGTCTACAGCTGGCCTTGTGGAGAGACGCAATGCAGAGAGTCTCATGGTCTACAGCTGAACTTGTGGTGGAAGTAGAAGCTAAGCCCGGAGAGAAAAGTAGCCCTGGGAACAGAGGAACCCGGAAGCCTGAACCCTGGAGACGTCGGCAGCCATCTTGCTCCAACATGTGGACTTTGGTATGGGAAGAACTGTATGCTTTGTGGCCTGTTAACTGTAAGCTATGACCCCAAATAAATACCCTTTATAAAGACCGACCAGTCTTTGGTATATTTCAAAAGGCACACCTGTGGCTGACTGAAACAGCAAGGATGTAAAAGACTTGTACACAAAAACCTACAAAACATTGCTGAAAGAAATTAAAGACCTAAATAAATAGAAATATATTCCATGGTCATGTATTGAAAGACTAAATATCATTAAGATGTCAATACTACCCAAAGAAATTTATAGTTTCAATGCAACATTCCAACAACATGTTTTTCAGGAATGGAAAAGCAAATCATGAAATTTATATGGATGAGTAAGGGGCCCTGAATCACTAAAGTCATCTTGAAAAAGAAGAATGAAGTTGGAGTACTCATACTTCCCAATCTTAAAACTTATTACAAAACCACAGTAATCAAAACAGCATTGTACTGGCACAAGGACAAACATATTAACCAATGGAATTAAGTTGAGAACTCAGAAATCAACCCTCACATTTATGACCAACTAATTTTTGATAAGGTAGCAAAGACCACTCAATTGGGTGTCTGCCTGTCTGGGTCTCTGCCTCCTCTTCCAGGTTTACTTCTTCCCCAAGCTCAGCTGTGGGCAATCAGGCATATGGCTCTTCTCTCCCCTTTTCCCTTGGGCCTCTCTCTTCCAGCCTCTTGGGGTTTCTCTGTCTCTGTTACTTTTTCTCTTTGTGTCTGCTTCCTTATAGAGGACTCCAGCAAGAAGAGTAAGACCCACCCTAGGTCATGCCTCACTGAAGCAATACAATCAAAAGCCCCCCAACTGAATCCAAACCAATCAAAGGGCCCCAAACCCACAGGAATGAATTAGCTCCAAAACATGATCTTTTCTGGGGTCCACAAAAACTTCAAACTCTCTCACCTGGCAATCCCACTAATAGGTTATAAACCCAAAAGAATTGGAAGCAGGGATTTGAACAGATATTTTCACACTGATATTCATAACAGCATTATTCACAATCACTAAAAGATGGAAGTGACTCAATTGTTCATCAACCAATAAATGAATAAATAAAATGTGGTATATGTGTATATACACATACACAATGGACTGTTACTTACTCATCAAAAAAAAAAAATGAAGTCCTAATACATGTGACAATATGGATGAAACTTGAAGATATCATGTTGAGCAAAATAAGCCAGGCACAAAAGGGCAAATATTGTATGATCTCACTGATATGAACTAATTATAATTAGCAAACTCATAGAGTTAGAATATAGAATATAGGTTACCAGAGACCAGGGTTGGGATACAGAATGGGAAGTTAAAGCTTAAAAATGTATAGGGTTCCTATTTGGAACGATGGAAATGTTTTGGTAATGGATAGTGGTGATGGTAGCACAATATTTTGAACCCAATTAACAGTACTGAAATATATATCTGAATATGATTTAAAGGGGAAATGTTAGATTGTATCTATGGGAACAGAATAATTTCTTTAATCCATGGAAATACACTGCACAAATAGCAAACACTAAGTTAAACCATTTTAATTAATAGTACAATTATAAAAATGTGCTATCAGTTCTCACAAATGTTTCACACCAATGCAAGGTTGGTTGTTGGGTGGTATATGGAAATCCTGTCTTTTGTGGGTGATTGTTCTGTAAACTCACAACTTCTCTAATAAAAAAATAAAAATAAAATAAAGTGGGTATCAAAATAAGTGTTCCAAGTTAACCAGCAAAGATGTGGCTGAAGCTGATATCATCTGATGGCTTAAGTAAATGATGGCTAAGCAGTGAAACTACAGGGACTATGACAGATTGTGGTATCACTTAAAAGTGTCAAATCCTAAAGGCTTGGGTTGCCAAAACTGATCTTGCTCATAATAAGACCAGTATTTGCAAATTCAGATCCTGACTTCACTGCTCACCAACTGTGAGCAAGTGACAGAATATTTGTAAACTTTAGTCTCCTCTTCTGTTATATGGGATTAATGATAGTACCAACCTCATGGAGTTAGTCTGGAGATGAGCACATGTAGAGCTTTTAGAACCATACCTGGCACATAATAAGTGCTAGGTAAATTTTAGTTGTTATTGTTACTTTTATTCATAAGAATTAAATAATTCCAGTCAAATTCCAAAATGGAATTTTTAGATATGCCAACTTGCCCCTTTTTTCATGCGATTGGTATTTTCATCACTTCCATTAAAAGAAGTTTCCATTCTCTAAAGTTTCGTACTATGAAAGCAAGAAATCAGGATTTAAGACACTAATGTAGAAAGGGAAAGAGTAGCATTGATCAAGTATGGTTAAGAGTATAGCTTTAAAACAGCCTTCCGTTGCTTTAGAACCATATGTTCTATAAATAGTAAAAGTGCTAATTTATTATTCTCACCTAACACTCGTGTAACAGATTTTGCTTTTCTTAATTACAAGAAAAAATTGCAGCAGCAAAACAGCTTTGATAAATGTTATTATACATGTCTAATAAAAAGTAAAGAATAGTGTTTGAGCATTATGAACCAGATATACCCTCTTATAGTTGAAATGTCTAGCTGAGACTCAAAAGGTATGACTTTTAACTGAGTGTGACCTTAAATCATGATTTTCTTTTGTGTTCATAAATTTAAAGAAGTTTAACCACCAATTCCATTACCTTCTTTCTAATTCCAATACAAAATGGCTTTTAGTAATAAGAATAATATGCTAGATAATTTTATTTTTGATGTATTATTATGTATTTTCAGTTCTTTTTTTAAAATGTGCTCAGTATTATTATGTCCCAATCAGATGACTCATGGTACACAACATTTTCATACTTGGGAAATGTTAACACATTACATTCCTTGCATTAAAAAGATAAAAGACTTAATCACAGACAACACATTTTCATTTTCCTTTGACCCCGTGAGACAAGTTAAATGATGTGGTTTGCATGTTGTCCCACTTTGGGCCCTCAAAAGCCTCTCATTGTCCATCTGTGTCTACATTTTAATCCCAGGCTTTATTCCTCTTGGCATTGTTTTGTATTTGCATGAAAATTTGTATTATTTTGCATGACAAGCCACCCATCATGTTGATGTTGAATGTCTAACATACCTTGCAATAGCACATCATTAATTCTTACATATTCTTTTCTTTTATTTTCAGTTACTGAAGTTTAAATATGCTTGAAATGTAAAAGTGGCATGAAACTGGAGTGATGCAAGAATAATTAATGTTCCTTTAAAGACTTTTAATTTTCTAACTGGGAAAATTTGGGGGGAGTTCCCAGCCTTGTTCTTGGACACTTAGCCTCAATTATAAATTATGATAAGACCATATTGAACATAGGTGCTGTCAGCAGAGTAATACATTCTGAAATGATACGTATTTTTAATCCTTGTATACGAAGTATACAATTTGCCCCCTAATTTCGGAACTTAACAAACACTTGATTTATTGTTTTTCTTAAGGCATTCTTCGTGGTACATAAAATTAAACTCCACTGACTTTGATGGAAGTTCCTAGTAACTAAAAAAGTAACAAATTTCTGAATGACAGCTCCAATATTTTAGTGCTTAATGTTTCCTAAATGAGCATGATTACCAAAATGGATATTTGATACAGGAGTGCATGAGTACACAGAGAAATTAAGCAATTTACACCATTTTGTCAAGCTACAATTCCATAAGAAATGGAACATAACTAATTTCCACCAATGGGCTAAAAGATATATACCCAAACAATTGCTCTTTCCTTCCATATAGTCACCTTGCTAGCTCCACATTTATTTCTACCAACCGCCGTTTTAGAAGGCCCCTTTTCAAATTACCTTCAGAGTCTTTGGCACATTCATTTAATACCTGTGTGATGACAAATTTTGTTCCTTGGAGAACAATCTTAATTTTTTAAAGCAGCTAAAAGACCTTCCAAGCCAAATCAGTCAAATAAGGACTGTAATCAAGATGGCAAAACATATTTTTAAAGTGATACGTGACTATGACATTACTAATATTTGCATGACCTATTGCTTGTAACATGATTTCCCAAAGAAGAATCACACAAAACACTTGTATAATAACAGCAGCAATGGAACAAGTGGTGTTTTCAGTACAAGCACATGGTACTCCCTTTAATGGATAAGTTTTACTATATATCCATAGGCATAAAAGCATTATTTTTTATTTATCCCCATTTAAACTAATACTTATAATTTTTACTTATAATTTAAACAAACCTCTTTAATTATTTTTATCTTGTCAGAATATAGATGAGTGAACATAGTTTCTCCCTTGCTCAGTGACTATCAAGTTAATACTCCTTTAGGATCAATTCCAACTGATTTTTTTGACTGTGTCCCAGCTCTTACCAACTAGGTCTGTGACTCAACCTCTCTGCACCTGTGGCTCCCTGTCAACAAAATGAGGTTTTGGAGCTAAATTATCTTTAAAATATTTTTTGAATAAAAATACTACAATACTATAATTATCATATATCTCTGTTTGGTACTATAATTATCATATACCATCCATCTGCACACTTCTCTGTGCAGTTTTAATTAAATCCAAGTGGAAGTAACTCAAGTTGTAATTATTTTAAAAGACATCTAGACACTGAGAAGCAACCTAGCTATCTAATAAAAGTCTTTTCTACTTGATATTGCTGCTGATGATAAAGATGACATTTGTATAGTGCTTTATATTTGCATTGTTTTATGTGACTCTCACAACCTAAGAGCTGCTTTCATTATCTTCATTTTGCAGATGAAGATACGGAGGTTCAGAGAGATTCAGTTACCTGTCTAAAGTCAAGCAAGTTTTAGAGCCCAAACTGAGATTCTGGGTCTTCTGCCTCCAATTTAAGACATTTCCTCCATCACCACTTATCTACCACCAGTTTTTTGTTTTGTTTTGTTTTTGTTTTTGTTTTTTAATTAGGAGACCATTTATCCGAAGTGACATCATTCGGAATTTACACTCCTTGAAAATAAAATCTGACCTTTAGGAACTCGCTGGCACCTCTAAAAAGCATCCACTTGCGTCACTACAGCTCTCTCTGCTTTTACAAACTAGTTGTTTTGTCAGCATGAGTGTGACAACAATTAGACGTCCCCTGTTTTTGCCCCATGCCTTTTCTCCTTCACAGTCATTCAATGACAAGCGTAAAAAGAGCTTCATCTTTTCACGAAAATTCCCATTCTACAAGAACAAGGAGCAGAGTGAGCAGGAAACCAGTGATCCTGAACGTAAGTAGATTCTCAAAGACAATGTCACATGCAACACAGAGAAAAAATTCCTTCAAGGGCAACACGCATGGCACAAGCTCTCCCACGCCACACGCCTAGGCAAACAAACACGGCAGGCAGGCAGGTCAGGTCTTACTACTGTGACCAGTGTTGGACTGCAGTCTGGATCCCCCCCCCCCCATATGGCTTTTTTATCTCCCTCCTAGAATGTACTGGAGAGGGACTTGCAGAAGCTGGGACTTCTCTAGGACTTGAGACAAATTATTTTCTGGGCAGAACTATTGTATTTCCATTGCCATAATATATACCTAGATATCTATGGTAGTTAATTGGGAGCAACTAAATTACCTAAATTGATCACGAGCACATTCGCCCACTCTTCGCCTTACAGCAAACGTTCAATACTTACTTGTCGAGCAGTGGGCTTGTGATGGGAATACGAAATCTGAATTTGTCATGAAACTTGGAGTGAATCATTGCTCCAAATGGTGCATTTCTGTGGCAACCCTGACAGTGAGCAAAAGTGGCATTTGCTGAATCTCTCTTCCACAATCCTTTGCTTAAACCTTTCCGGTTATTTTACAAATCGGAAAAGAAATTTCCTTCATGAGTCTCAGCCCAGGAGATTTGGGGTGAAAGTTGCTCCAAAAGACGAGAGAGTGGGATCCAGATTGCTTAGGCAACACAGTCTGTCATGGTAGTATCCATGTCAACTCCACTGACTTCTTCCTTCCTCTTCCGCGGCTGTTCTTCCTCTCTCATTGCTCTCTCTGGGGACTTCCATGCAGGACATCCCCGGATTAGGTGACGACGGTTATGGAACAAAGACTCTGAGTAAGTTCCCAGGAATGGTCGCTGTAACTTTTCTTTTCTTTTCCTTTCCTTTTGAGTTTGGCTTTTGTTCCTTTTCTTGAGGCCCTTTCACTCCTAGCATGCACAAGATACGAATTTTATTTGTTACCTAGCTGTGAATGCTCCTACAAAGTAATTTTCAATCGTTTCGTTCTGCATGTCAGCATTGAAAAGCAAAGTGTGTCAGGCACTCTAGCTTCCGTGGCCGTTACTATCTTCCCTTTCTGACCTTGTTTTATGAGCAACATGGTCTTGATGCCAACTGCAGTCGCATCACTTGCTCTGCCGCCTAATAACCTGCCCGAGAGCAAGAGAGCATGTTGCAAGAAAGGGGGAAAAGTTCTTGAACAGGAAAGGAGAAGTGTGTTTTATGTTCTTTCTTCTGCCTTTTCACATGAAAAATTGTAACGACCTTGCCAAATTCCATAACTGGGTTGGACTTTGCTATTAGTAAAGGAGCTATTTTGCAGTCAAAAGGAACATGCATTCTCAAAAAGTAACTATTAAGCTATTTCATCCTCTGAGAATAATTCTTTGTCATCTAACTTTGATTGATTTTTTTTCTGACTTGCAGTGATCCTGCTTGAAACGTTTGTATGTAAAAGTTTTAGATATGTATTAATATGCTTTTCTATCAGTGACTTATTAGCTGCATTCTATAATCAGGTCTTCATTTTATAGAATAGAGTGAAAAATAAAAATATATTAAACCTTTAAACCCTCTAGTTAGTGCTTTTAGTCTGTCTCATTGCACTTAGCAATCACAAAAGACTAATCCCATGTTTGAAGATACTATGCTATGTATTTACTTTCTCTAATACTAACTCCATTGTGTAGGCACCAATGAGATAAGAACAAAGTTTTGTGTCTTTTGCGACTGTATCACGTTCATTTTTTGTTTTTGTTTTCAACTTAACAGCCATGGGCAGTATTTTTAGAAGCTGGTCATTTCATTTGTGTAAAACAAAATAGCATTGAGCTGGACTTTGTTTTCAAGAACTGCTTATATAACCTTGCTTAATGATACTCTTCATCCTTCAAGTTGTTCATTTAGATATGTTTTCCTAGATGTATATAGAGAGCAAACTCTAATCAAGAGTAACTGCTGATCTTCTTCAGATGAAAACTTTATCTTATGAGTCTTTTTATATAGAATATGTCATGAAATTTTTCTTCAATATGTGGCTAAAGTTGAAATACTGATTTCAACACTATCTGCTCAGCATCAAGCTTCACCAACATGAGTTCATAAATTGCAATTTCCAGAAAAAGAAGCACTTTAATATATTGTTAATAAATGAGCATCACTGAAAAGTAGTTACTGTTGGACTAGCAAAACTATGAGTGATGCCCTTTTCCTTTTCATTCCAGAATGTGCAAATGTTGCCTGCTCTTTAAAAATGGAACAGATTTCTCTAGGGAGAGTTATTTGCCAATTAATGCTATTGTTTGCTGTAATTTGGACTTTGGCTGGAGTACATTTTAAATTTCTCTTTACCTACCAAATGGAAAAATTCTGTTATACAGTATCTAGGTGTGAAAATATTGATTGTTAAATAAAGCACTGCATGTTTCTAACTTTCTCCTTAAATAGTATAGCATCATTCTAAATTATTTAAAAAGTTTAAAGCAAAATAAAACAAAAAAAAAACCCTCTGTCATCCCCAATTCAAGGTACTTAAGATAATAGTTTTGCTTTTGTACATGATTATGCACTATGGTTGGGTATTGGCTTGGCTTTCTTTTGAGTAACAGAAAAACAAATTTGCCCTGATCTGTCCACATTTCTTCCCCTATGGACTCTTTGCACTGGTAAAATGTGTCCTTAAATTAGTGATGTAGTTCTGGTCATTGACCAACACAAAGAGAAATGATTCGTGTGGACTTAAATCATGTTTTGATTTTCATTAGTTTCATGCTCTAAAACTGATAGAATTTAGCAAGAGTCTGTAATATCAGATACATTAAAACACTCTCTTTTAACTTAGAAGATAAGGTTATATATTCTTCTTCTCTTCCTAAAAATGTACAATAGTTGTCATCTTTTAAGAAACTGAAATTATTGCTAATGAGCTTCAGAAACCAAATGGTCATGTTTTCTTCATTTAATTAACCTGATATGCAAAAGAGTTGATATGCTGATGAGTTTAGCCTCTATAATGTAATAAATAGTATAAATGTAAGGAAATGATTTTGGAAATGAAAGCTCTATTCCTAGCACATCAGCAATAAGTCCCTGTTATGTTAGCTAAACTATTTTTATGAAAAGCCAGTTTGGACTATCATTGTATATGCAAATCATATGAATTGAAAATATATCTTGTGCCAGGACTTATGCTTGGTAGCAAGCCATTTATCTCTTGCCTATTCCATTCCCTCAGAACCCAATAGCTACCCAAGCAAGGATTTTAAAATAAAAACAGGGAAATATTGGATTGATTCATAAAATATTTTTCAGTGACTCATTTCATCTTCCAAGATTTTCTACTCCCTCACTGAAGGAAGAAAGGTTTTTCCGTAATACCTTTATCCTGAGAATTAGATTAGAGAGTATTTAAACAAAAATAAAAGTCAAGGGATTCCAGGGATCACTTGACAAATTTGATATGCAGTTTTCCTGCAAAATGCCTAAAGGCTAAAATAAAGACTCAAAAAATGCCTATCAAAATAAAATGTCAAAACACCGGAACCTCCAGAATTTAGAGTCAAGGAATACCCAGTTAAGAATTCCTTTGTTACATGAACCTGGAGAATCAGAGCTATTTGAATGGGTCAAAGTATTTATAAAAGGAAAATTGCCTAGGTTGACAATATACTTTTTTAAAAATTAAAGATTCTTTCCTCATTTGCTAAAAAGAAAGCACAACAGTCAAGTTCCTGTAAAATGGAGATAAAGTTTTCATCTTCTTTATCTTATCTTAATGCTGTCACCTGCGGCCTTTCCCTCACATTGTAGAAGCCTTGCATGAGTGTATTCCTTTAAGTTCTGGCTGCTCTTCAATGCTTGGTATCTCTTTAATTTGCTGTGCTGTTCTTGCAGAACACGTTTCTTCTAATGCCAGCGATAGCGAAAGTAGCTACCGTAAGTTACTGCTTTGGGTTGTGATTCTTTTCTTTGCAATTGCCCCATTGCCTGTGGTGGTCATTTCAGATTTTTGTCATTGTTTTTTAATTGCTGCCCTTTATCATCGTTCTCCAAAGCAAATGGCTTGAAATGAAATCCTCATCTGATATGGAAAAATACAAAAGGCACTGAGGCCATCAGCGGCCCCTTGTGTGATTTGTGCCAGCACAGCAAGAAGTCTTGCTGATAAACAACTCTGGCCTCACTTGCTTGTGACCCTGTGATGCAGTTCTCCCAGAGAAAGTGGGGACAAATGGTCAACTTGGTGGATTTTGACATTCGTCTCCCCAAAATACTTTAAACTTCCTGCAAGAGGATTGCAAAGCCATCATGGTTTTATTTTCCTTCTCATTTTGCCTCTTCCTTTCTGTTCCTGCATCCCCTTTCAAAAGAGAAATCTCTATAAATTACAGTGTTTCTTCTAAATCAAGTGTGAACCTTTTGTCTCACTTCTCTTTTGGATTAATATTTGAAGGCAGATACTCTGATATATATAACTTTATTTTTGATGATGGGGAAGTGATGAAAAGGTTTGATCCTCTAATGTTGAAGGAACTCACACTTTTAAAAAAGTAAACAAATCTTCTTGAATCAGAAAGATTAACAGAAAAGGTAGGTAACTATTTAAAAGTTATTTTGTTTTTGCTTGGTCACCTCAAGCCATTTGCTTAGTGTATAAAAATATACACCAAACACATGCTTTTGATCAGTTGTCATGGTTTCCTACCACATACTGGTTTTTGGTGACTTAATAGGTGCATATTATTACTAGGATCCTTAATATTTCTATAAGGTTCATTTGTATTCCTTAGTGAAATGGGTTACCCAAAAGGCAATTGCCAAGGATATTACAAAACTGCACGCCCGTTACAGGTGACCCACCGCTGCCAAGACAGAAAATGGTGTTGTCTTTTGTTTGAATAGTGTATGAATTGAAAACCAGAGCAGGTTTTTTTTTTTTTTTTTTC
>PVKH010027139.1:0-13071 GCA_004027955.1 Chaetophractus vellerosus | reverse complement strand
TGGAGCAAGATGGCTGCCGACGTCTCCAGGGTTCAGGCTTCTGGATTCCTTTGTTCCCGGTGCTGCGTTTCTCTCTGGGCTTAGCTTTTGTTTCCTTTACGAGTTCAGCTGAGACTATGAGACTCTCTGTGCTGCGTCTCTCCACAAAGCCAGCTGTAGGCCATCCAGCGATCGGCTCACTCCAACATCAGAACTGCTTTTTCAAATCTCCTTCTCCAAAGCTCCTCTCTGCTTCTCTCTAATCTCTGCTTCTACTTGAGTCCACCCCCACCGACGGGTGGGGCTCAACGTCTCACTGACTTGGCAATTAACGCCCTACTCATAACTTAATCATGCCCAGATGAACAGATGAGCTTACAAACATAATCTAACTTATATTTTTGGAATTCATAATTAATTCAAACTCAAACCACTACAAGTATCATGAAAGTTTACTCTAATGTTGTCTGAGTTCCTGTTTCCCAGGAAACCCAAACTGAAACTTCACCCAACATATCAAAGTAGAAGACATGCCGATTGTCAGTCACTGTAATAATTGGAACATGATAGAGAAATCAAGGACTCTCATTTTATTTTTTTCTGACACTGTTTAAGGACCATGCCCTCTCCTTCTTCTCTCCATCTTCTACTTCCTTTTTCCTTTCTCTTCTATCACTGCCTCTTTCCCACCTGCTTCACAATTATTGAGACAAGATTGAACAAGAGTCATCATTATCACAGGTTTATTAAAATGAGCCAGGGGGCTGCCTTGACAAGCCACTGTGGGAGGGGCAGAGCTGCCATGGGCAGGGCAAAAAGCTGCCACGGGCAGGGCAAAGCCACCACGGGCAGGACAAAAGCTGCCATGGGCAGGGCAAGTTGCCCACAAACAGAGCAGAGCTGCCCACGAGCAGAGCAGAGCCGCCCGCGAACGGGGCAAGCCACTTGCGCGGTGAGCTGACTCGGCATGTCGCCGCAACGGGGGGAGACAAAGCAGACATGGAAGAACGCAAAAATGAACACAGCAAGAACAAGCAGAAAGCGGGGAGATATGTAACAACAACAACAACAACAAATGAACCATACATCGCAAAAACAATTTTCAGGACCATGGCCAGCAGCATACATTCCCCACACCTGCCCCCATTGCCAATCTTTTATTCCCTCAATATTTATGCCAAGTAAGCACCACAGCCAGTGAGGTTGATGCTGTTGATGTGATTCTTTCATTATGATGAGTAGATTAGATCTCTGAGTTGGCATCCGACTTTAAGAGTTCTGATTTTGTGCCAGAGTCTCTCATGGATTCATTAGCTCTGACAATAGCACTATCTTTCCTTAGCACCATGGTTTCAGCATGCTCAGGTATTGGATTTTTTTATTAATAAAACTGGGCATATGAGTGTTCTTTACTGAACAAATTTTATTGCATCATTGAAATAAAATTCATGATCCTCTGTGCAGGCAAATGTCCGTCTTGTCTACCCAATAAAGATAGCTGAAGAGTAAACGAAAACATTTTTAAAATATATCACATTGTATTAGTCTGCCAAAGGGGTGTTGATGCAAAGTACTAGAAATCTGTTGGCTTTATAAAGGATAGTTATTTGGGGTAAAAAATTACAGTCCCAAGGCCATGGAAAGTCCAACTCAAGGTACCATAAGGTACTTTCTCACCAAAGTCACTGTTACCCCGTTTTGCAAATGTGGCAACTTTGATTTGGACCAGTTAAGTTACTTGTCCAAAGTCAAGAAATAAAAACAAAGCAGAGTTTGTCTGGATGAATGGATAAATTCTATAACCCTGATGAACTGTATGGAGAAATTGTCTATAATGAATGCATTGGGTAAGTGCCTGATTTGGGGTAGAATTCTGGAAATTAGAGCAATGGTGTGTGTGTGTGTTTATGTGTATGTGGGTTTTTAAAGACAGAATGTTGATCATTGTTCTCGGAATCAGAAAATCTGGGCTCTTACCCCTCACTTGCCTTTAATGGTGGCAAACCTGTGGTGAATTCACTTCCTTTTTCTATGCCTCCGTGTAAAGTCATCTCTACTGTCTGTTTCAGGTATTTAAAAAGCTATTGTGTCTGAACATCAGTGTCAGATCAGAATAAATAAGCCTCTCAAGTGGAAGTAAAGAGATCCAATTCTTCATCCTGGTTTGATCAAGGACAGCATGGTGAAACATGGGCTTAGATACATTCCTCAACTATTTTGGTTTTCTGCCTCCCTCAACTGAACTGAAAACTCCTCTTCACATGACCTTGACCCTCCTCCCAAGTTCCTGTGCAGACAGAGACTAAACGAGATTCTCGGCTTTCTGACCAGGAAGCTCTGACTTCAGCGCTTGGGAAACTGGGGGGGCTGTGGGACCCTGGGCAAGTCTTTTCATTTCTGTGGGCTTAGGGTCCCACTCTGAGCAAGGCAACAACCTACATGATTCCTAAAAATTCTTTCAACCCACATATTCTTTGATTCTGAATCATGAAAGAAATTATTGTCAATTTAAAAAAAAGTTTCTTTGATCATTCTCTAGAACTGTCTTATCTTATTGAGAATGCAGTCTGACCAAAACTGGTATACTTATTAACTTATTTCTTCAAAAGCAAAGCACCTGCTATGCTCAAATGATTCTGTAGGTGCGGGGGCTAAAGCAGTGAAAAAGAAAAAAAACACTCTTCCCCTTGTAAAGGCTTAATTGTACTAGAAGGAGATTGACAATAAGCAAAAATAAACAAACAAACAAACTCAAAATTAAGTCAGGTGATGATAAGTAAAATTAAGAAGGGAAAGGAAGGAGTGGGCAGTATTGAGATAGGGAGGGGGAGTTTATTTTAAATAAAGTGGTCCTGGAAGACTTCATTGATAAGCTATTATGCGAGAGATACCTGAAGCATGTGAAAGCATGAGCTACACAATTATCTGAGGGAAATAGCTTTTCAAGTGGAAGGAATGCAGAGCAAGGGCCCTGAGGCAGAAGTGGCTTGTTGAGTTGGAAGAAAGCCAGACTAGTGTGGCTGGAGTGATTAAAGCATGGCATGATCCAACATATATGTTTCTCTGGTTACTCTAGTGAATCCAGATTGAAGTAAAGAAAGAGTAAGAGCGAGGTGCTTATGTCCACAGCCTTGTGTAGAGCACTGCTTTGTGGAGGAGTCTGCCTTAGAGACAGCATGCCTTGAAGCCTACCATTCAAGGTAAGCCTGCAGAATGTACGCTTAGACATGGCACAAATGCTTGCTGTGCCTCTCCAGACCAAGCGTGATTATAGCTTTTTGAAAAACACATGCGATTTTTCAAACACTAAGAAAAAAGGTAAAAGTCATTGATGTAGCCCTCTCTAACTTTTGAGCAGAAGGTTGTGCTATATACCACAAGCAAGACATTAGCCTCCCTAATTTATAAAAAAAACTCTAAAAATTTTGGGGACAAAGGATCAAAAATCTGATAGAAAAAATGGAGAAAAGACATGAACAAATACAGCAAAAATATAAAAATGGCCCTTAAACATATGAAAAGATTTTCAAACCCATTCATAATTAAAGAAATGTAAACAAAATAAAAACTGAGATACCGTTGTTCACCTATCAGGTTGCCAAAAATTAAAAACTATAACAATATATTCCATTTGCATGGGGAAATCGGCATTTCATAAATTGCTGGTGGGAAAGAAAACTGATACAAGCAGTTTGGAAAGAAATCTGGCAATAGCTCACAAAATTACCTATGCATTTATCTTTTGACATAGCTATCCCACTTCTAGGAATTTCCCCTGAAAATACAATTCCAACAGTCGAAAAATACATATGCACAAAGTTATTCATTTCAAAACATGATACTTACAAAATATTAAAAATCACTTGGATATCTACTCCACAGGGAAGTGGTATTCACACAATGGAGTTCTATGCAACTGTAAAAGAGAATGAGGAAGAGCTTTATAAGCTCATATGGAAGGATTTTCAGGATACGTTGTTAAATGAAAAAAGCTGAGTGCAAAAGCAATCTAGAGTATGCTACTCTTCATGTTGGAAATGAGATATAAGAAAATAAAGATGTACCTGTTCATTTGCACAAAAGAAATACAGGAATGATAAACCAGAAACAATAAGGTTGCTTGCCCGCATGAGGTGGGTGGGAATGGGGTGGAAAGGGAGGGTGGACAGGACAAGGGGAAAGGATGGGGACATGGGACAAGTAGCATACCTCTGAATACACCTTTTTTATAGAGTCCTGACTCTTAGATTAAGGATGTTTCACATCCTCCAAATATGTGTGTGTGTATATATATATATATTTATATAAATAATTAAATTCAGGATGTGAGGAAAAGCCACAATGGAATGCAAATATTTACAAATAAACCTAACTGTATTACGAAGGAATAGCCTAACTACACTGAGGCAGATGGGGAAGGAAAAACAGAAGAAACCATAGAAAACAGTGTTTTGACTACAGGAGTAGGGATAGAGACAAGAAGAACTCTGCACAAATATCATTACTATATGAGTGTTATAATATTACTACTATTACCTTTATTATGTAATATCACATATTAATATATATTAGCAAATAAGTAAATTACTAAATTTATTTTCACAAGGGCATGGGTTAGGAATACTGAAACTTTGTGTTAATTCTTAAAAGTAAATAGGGAAATATATTGTAGATAATGAAAACCAACTTTCTTACTGTTAGAGAAAGGAGTTACAAGTATGGAAAGAAGACAATAAGCATAAATGTAGAAGGAATAGAGGAAATAGAAAATCACTATTTGGTGAACACCACAGTAATAATTATTACAGAGTACAAGTAACGGATAATAAAATTAATCGGTGCAAGTATGATGAGAAAGAGGTTATTTGTATAGTCTCAAAATATCTCCCCACACAATAGTTATAAACACAGAGGGGGGATCTTAACTTACTTATGAAATCACAAGTAATAATACATCAACATTATGTACCTTCTGAAAAGATATATCAAGAAGGACACAATATAGCTTTAGTGGTATTCTTAACGAATATGCATAAATATCCCGAATTTAATTGGGAGAGACATCACACAAACATAAATTGAGGGATATTGTACAAAACAATTGTCCAGAACTCTTCAAAAGTGTCAAATCATGAATGGCAAAGAAAAATCAAGGAATGCCCCAAACTGAAGGCGTTTAAGGAGACATTACATCTAAATGCAGTATGGTATCCTGCATTAGAGCCTCAACTGGGAAAAAAAGACATCAGTGGGACAATTGGAAAAATTTGAGTAAGGTCTATAGATTATATAATGTTATTTTATCGACAGTAACTTTCTGGTTTTTATTGTTTTGCCATGTTTGTATAGGAAGTTAACATTTGAGGAAGCTGGGTGAAGCGTATATAGAAACTCTTTGGAACATTTTTTTGTTTGAAATTATTTTAAATTTAAAGTTAAAAAAATTAAGGTACAGTAAAACAAATATAAAAATAAAGTTATTAATACGACCCACTCTCAAATACCCTACTGTAGGTATACCCTACTATCAATTTGGTGTCTATATATTTATATCCTTTTTCATTGTCTCTAAAGTCCACGAGGACAGACTCAAGTTTGTTTTCTTCACTGCTGAACTCTCAACACCTAAAAAAATAGCCTCTGGCATATATAAACTTTCAATTCATTGACTAAATTAACAGTAGATACAGGGTTATATCTTAGTCCTCTCGTTTGCTAGATGTGTGATTTTGCAAACATTGTTTAACTTCCCTGAGTCTTGGTTTTCTCATCAGCAAAATGAGCATATCATCGCCCACCTCATGAGGTTATCCTGAAAGTTAAATCAGCAGGTAGGTGGAAAGCACGTAGCAGAGAGCTGGTACATAGCAAACATTCAATAAATGCTGATTCTCCTTCTTCCCCCTGTTGAACCCTTTGTAGTTATTTCAAAGGGATCCCATTACATCTCACATCCAATTGGCTGTTTCCAATTTTTTTCCAGTTTGACTGGCACCCCAGACTCTGAGGTTGCCAAGTTACTTTTACAATTGCTTCTTCTCTGCTTCAGGGTAAGTTCTCATGACATTAGATGTATTTTCATTTCCCTCACCTCATGGGATAAAATGACTAGACAACCTTTACATGAGAATATTTGAAAATCTAATATTTACCCATTACTTGTGGTATGAACAATCATGGACCTTCCAACATTGACTGTGCCATTTCTATTTATTTGATAGATTGCAGTGGTCTCTACAAAGGGTATGGGGGCCATCAGATACCTAAGTGACCTGGAGGAGATATTATCAAAGCACTGTTTTTATAAATTAACCTGAAAAATAAATCAATAAGCAAACCAAATGATTGTATGGTCAACTTAACTGAGAATATGAAGCCAGAGTTCTGATTGTGGAGCTTCTATATTACAAGATCCTTTACATCCAAGACCATTTGAAGGAGAATTGGGAAAAAAAGGGCACGGAACCATGATTTATCATAGTTCCCCTTGTTATAGTTGTTCTTTCAATTAATCCTGTGAGGTACGATTTTAATAGGCCTATTTTATGAAATTCAGAAAACTGAAGTTCAAGCAGGTTAAGCGACCTAGTCACATCCTATAAGACTAGAAGATAAAGTTTTTTAAAAATTGGTAATTATAAAATATTACAGGGAAACAAACAAAATTGAAGCACTTGAATAGACAACATCTGTTCTTCATCACAGCCTCCATTTCTCAGATCAATAAAGGCAGGAGATTTTTCCTCCCTCACGGTCCACTTTGGCTTAGACCTCTCAGCCTGCACGTTTTTTCTTTATTGGCTGGGACATTTATCCAAGCGCTACCGTGTGCGTGTGTTTGGAGGAGGACCGCCGTGCTCACAAATGCAATAATGCCCCTCCATTTGATGCACAGCAGCAGAGCCCCCAGTCGGGACAGCTTTTGACTGAGGGCACTACGTGCAAAATAAATATTTTTAAAAGATGGCGAAAGAAAAAATTACCTCCCACGCTCATCTCCCTTCCATTCTCTGTGGTCTTGTTGTGAACTCACTCCCCTCAGGACTCACCACCTCAACAAAGACTCAAGAGGGATGGTTTAAGCTGGAGACCCCAGGACAGTAGCCTGCAGCCTGAGGCGGGGGAGGCGGCCTCTCTCTACAGGGGTGCTCCCTTCCCTCTCCCCTTCTCATTCTCACTTCACTCTTGGTGTTACTGAACTGAGTCTGCTTGTCCTACTGTTTGCCTTGAATACACAGTTGCTAATTATAGCCCTCTTTTACAGTTCACAAGGCTCTTTCCATAAGCTAACTCATTCCATCTGCACAAGCAGCCTATGAAGGAATTCTTAGGAGACACATTTTATAAATGGAAACATGGAGCCTCAGAAGGGTGATGATTTGCCTCAAGATCAATGGTTCACAAATGGACAGTCAAGACCTGAACTCAAGAGTTTGGTTCTTTTGAACACATTCCGGCCCTGTGAACATAGCTACTTGACAGGTGACCTACAGCAGGCATCACAAACTCCTCTAAAAGGCAGGTCTGGTCCCTGAGAGCATGTGAGTTTCCAACCCCTAGCCCTTTGTCAGGAGTACAGGCTTCCAGCTACAGAAAAGTTAAAGCTAAGATAGAGAGCGAAACGAGCTATTATAGCCTCTATATCTCCAGTCTCTCTCTCGGTTTTGAGAGTAGTTCCAAATTGTTTGTCCTGGGCTTTTTTCCCCAAGCTCTTATCACTCCATTTCTTGCAAGAGGAAAGATGAGGAAAGTCTGGTACAATCAGACTGGATGGGAAGTAATGCAAGGAAGATAGTCAAAGGCTGCTGCTATCCAGACTTTCCCCATCCTCACCAAGGAGAGAATAAAAGAAAATTGCTGTTAAGTAGAAAAGTGGCCCAACTGAGGAGGCACTGCTCAGCTTCAAGGGCTTTTGGGGGCTGAAAGGTCACCAAGGGCAATTCTTGCCCCAGCAGCAGGTCAGCTGTGGACATAACCATTTGTACTTTAGCCATTTTCCCCCAGCACTAAATAATTAGTTTTAATGAGTTATCCAAAGGACTTTGTTTTCAGCACTGAAAGAAACAAGGGATGGGGTCACAGAGAAAAATCTGAGCAGAGGTTGAAAAGAGGGTTATTTAAAGATCCCAAATGAGATGTTTCGACTTCCCTCTGCAGCCTGGCATTTGGAGCCAGGCTGGCCTTCCGACCACTCTGCCACCCAGCTCTGCGATAGGTCAGCGTGCCCTCGAGACTGCATATGAAGAAAGACATATTCTGTCTACTGCACCCTCATTTCACCTGGCAACTTGATCGCCAATTCACCGTTTGAACAATTAGCAAGAAAAACAATTGTGATGGAACCCACGGAGAAGATTTAGTTGAAGGAACAGATTGTAATGAATAATCCAACCTTTGTCATCTTAGCCCTGGGGAGCACAGCACACGCTGGCTCCTGCTCATACTGGAAATAATGAATTTTATTTAATGGTCTTGTTTAAAAGAAAGCAAATTGTCTGCGTAGCATGTTGAATTCGGGTGATTGGACTCGGCGCTGCTTTTGGAGGCAGGATGGGTTACGGGCCTCTGAGCCGGATGACTGGTGGACTCTGCGTCGGACCTCTGTGTGTGAAACAGGGGAGCCACTGGTAAGCCGTTTATGTTTCCCCGAGAGCCACCCTGCTCCGTGGGCAAACGGCCAGGCTGACGCTTGTGCTGCTGTTGCTGCTACCACCGGTCACCAGAGATGGAGAAATGAGACCAGTGGCACCTATTAGACTGCCTGACGTCTTCAGTTCAGCTCTTGGTTTTTTTCTTTCAGTCCTCAATTAGTGACAGCGTGTCCCTGGAGAAGGTCTAAATCAGCCTCGCAGATGAATGGTGCACAGAGGCGTGGGAACACAAAGAAAGCAGGCTACAAGCGTGTTAGCATCAGAGTGAACATGGACCAGACCTGCTCCCCTTGTGCTTCCTTAAAAGGGTATGGCTGACCTTGGGAAAGACTGTGAAGTTCAGTTCAGCTCAGTTCAACAGACATTTATTGAAATCCACTATCTGCCAGACCCTGAGCTGGGATCTGGCAGTAATAGTGTAAGAGCAGATGATAATAATGTTTAATACTTATTTAGCCCTTTCTACTTGCTAGACAAGGCTAAGAATATTAAATGTACTATCTCATTTAATCCTTACAACAACCCTGTAGGATTCATACTATTAATGACTGAGGAGACTGAAGAATAGAGTGATTAAGCACTTGCTCATGTGCATATGACTAGTAAAAAGGGAGACTAAGATTCCAATCCAGGTCTGCTTCTTAACATTGCACATACTGCTGTGGCAGAGATTGCTAGTGGTTTCTTCCTGAGTACACAGCAAGGCTACATTTCCCAGCCTTTCTTGCAATTAGGTCTAGCCACAGCTCCTTCTCACTGTGGAGAGTAAATAGAAGTGAGATGCTCCACTACATATCAAGGCTTTTAAGAAGAGAGTATGCTTTCTCCAAGAACACTTTCTCATTCCACAGTCTGAATGTCAATAAAAAACAGCCTCAGGGGTGAACAGATCATGAGACAAAAGGCGTCTGGGTCCATTACTGCATGGAGGACAAGCACACGCCAACCAAGGGCATCCACTTGGATGGGTATGTGATGGGAGTAGATTGAATCATGTTTGCTACAAAGACATGTTCAAGTCCAACCCCTGGTCCTTGTAAACTCAGTTGTAAGTGGGATCTTTGACGATCCTATTAACATGAGGCCAAACTGAAGCAGGGTGGGCTCCAGTGTGACTGGAGTCCTTATAAGAAAAGGAATTGGAGCATGGAAGTACACACCACAGAAGGAGACCAAAGGAGAAATATATCACCTTGTGACCAAGGTAGAGATTACCAGCAAGCTACCAACAGAACACTACAGACTTTGGAGAAGGCATGACCTACTGATACCTTGATTTTGGACTTCTAGTCTCCAAAACTGAGACAATAAATCCGTGTTCTTTAAGCCAACCTGTCTGTGGTATTTGGTATAGCAACACTGGCAGAAGGCGAGGAAGGAAGAAATTTACCCTAATTACTATACTGCCTAATACAAATATAAAGCAGTCATAGCTTAAGCCATAGCTTTTATCCTAGACTGAGTTAAGGTAGACAATCAGATGGTAATAGAGTTTGTTCTGCATATTTTTTACTTCCAACATTTTTTTTTCCTCAGCATGCTTTCCCCCACTGGGAACAAAACTTTTAACTCATTTTATAAAAGGAATGTACAAGGAAATAGAGATGCTAATATTGGGTAATAAAAGGATGGTAATTACTTTTAAATGAAGTATTGCCAAATGCAAGAAGCACTAGCCTTCATCTCTTTTTCCAAAAGCAAAATTGGGACCAATGTGTAGAAGATTTCATGAGTCTACTTTTAGTTCATTATATAAAAGCATGTTCTAGTTGGTAAAACAGCATAAAGATGAAGAGGCTACCTTCAGGAGGTAGTGAGTTCTATATCAGAGTGCCTTCAAGAGGTAGGGGGATTGGACAGCCATTTAATCCAAATACTGTAGAGTGAATTTGCTTGATGAATGGGAAGTTTCAGGTCAGTTTATCTTCTAATCAGGAGACAATGTGATTCTAAGCGCATTTGATTGCATGACTTTGATCCACATTCCATTATTCTATGTCCCTAACTCTCCAGGTTTCCCTCTTAATGTCACTTTCAATGTAAGTGAATCCTCCCAGAGAAGCAAGAGAGTGTGGGTGGATTTTCTAGGTTGGAGGACTGCTTCAGTTCAAATCCTGGCTCTGTTGTTTGACTTTCTAGATATGGACCTTGAGCAAATTATTTAACCTCTTTGTTCCTCAGTATCCTCATATATGAAATATAGAAAATAATAGTAATACCTACAAGGTTAGGGTTTTTTGTGTGTGTGAGAGAGACTTAAAGGTTCTCTATGTTGAGCATTGTGACAGTTTGAAGTTATTTTATGAATCCCAAAAATAAAAAGATTATATTCTTAAACTAACCTATGCGTCAAGATGTGGTACCCTTTGATTGCATTAAATTCAGTTGAGGGACCTTTGATTAGATTACTTGATAAAATCAATTTAGGGCTTTTGATTGGACTACATCAGTGAGGTGTGACTCGGGTTGAGTCTCTGCCCCCTGGCTGGGTCTGATATAAACAGAGACACTGAGAAAGGCACAGAAGAAAAGGAAGCTACCATATTTGATCCTGCAATGTGAGAGAAAGGACTCCAGTTTTGCCCAGAGTTGAGCTGCAAGAAGAGAAGCCCCTGTGAGGTTCAAAGAGTTGAGGCCCAGGAAGATATAAGCCATATGTCTGATAGCTTGTGGAAGAAAGCAGAGCAGCCAAGACCCATAGAAGAGGCCAGGAGAGAGACAAGCCCTATGCCTGGTTGCTCACAGCTGAGCTCTGGGAGCTGGGCTTCGAGAGATGGTGAGCCTGGAGGGGAAGGTAGAGACCTCAGCAGAGATTGGTGGCTATCTTGAATTGTTATGTGGCCAGACAACAGGACAACAGTAGCTGACTTTGATGAGAAAGCACCTCTAATGGTGCCTTGATTTGGATATTCTACAGCCTTAGAACTGTAAGCTTTTACCCCAAATGAATCCCCTTTGTAAAAGCCAACCCATTTCTGATACTTTTCATTGGTAGCCCTTTGGCAAACTAAAACAAGCATTGAAAACTATTCCTGACACATAGTGAGTGCTTAATAAATGTGAGCTATAAATATCATCCCTGGGGAGTGCCATTTAATCTTGCTTTTTTCTTGTCCCCTCATCAACACTTATTAGTCCAGTGCCCAATTCTCCCAGGATCCCTCCAATCTATGCACCAGAACAGTGAACACAGATGTTTTCCTCTGTCCTGCAAACATTTCCTCATTCTAAGAGATGGACACGTAACATCCAAGACAAACAGCCCTAAAGAATAACTATGGGTGAAATTTCAGATATAGGGGTAATGGATTATGGGGAAACTTTTTTGGCAAGGGCCCTTTGGAATTAATTTGAATGAACCTTTATGTAGGAGATTAAGGCAATTAGGGATCATCTGACTGGCTGTGTGTCCATTTCTTGAGACCTCAGACAATTCATCCATAAAATGGATCCTCTGGACTCCACAATTTCTTAGACTCCTTCCCAGTCCCCTTAAGCTGAGGTGCAGCCCTGTTCCTGACACCATTACAGGGGCTTGCCAAGTGTGAGGACAGAGGAAATTGTCGGACGTGGTGCCCTATTTTGCTGACCCAGAAATGTGGCCTGTTTATGTGTATTGAAATGAAAACCTAGGGAAAAACCCTGATTTATCAATAAGGAGAAACTTTGTCAGAATGAGAGCAGAGCTAAAGAAGTCCCATGTCCTTTTGAAACATCTTGTTCACTTTTTCGAGAGCTGTTTACAAATTTCTTGCAAGAAGTTTCCCTGACCCAAATAGCCCATCTTCCAAGGTTTTCAAGCAACACCTGCTTTCTTTGTTTTCTTTGGGATTTATTCTGTAAATACCCGAACCTCTGTTTTCATGAAGTTTTATTTTCCAATGGATATTACAGTTATACATTACTTTTTCTTGCACATTTTAGATTGCTGTTTCCCCCCTTCCCTTCTAATATGCCTCTCTCTCGCTCCATCTCCCTCTCTGTGTCTCGCACTGAGTCACAAGTTAGTGTTCCAGATCCCAGAACTAGAATATTCAAGGTGCTGTATGCAAAATAGCATGGAGCCAGAGGATCAGTATGACCCAAGAATTTATGCTAGGCATTAATCCCAAAGGTGCAGCAAAAGGAATGAAATTAAAAAAAAGTTGACCACAAAGAGAGAGAAAGAATTGGGACAGGAGTAACTAATTGAAGGTCCCATGACATAGATAGCAGACATTCATTTTATTGACCTCTAGTTGCCTGAGTTATGAGGGGGGTCAGCATTACTTAAAATTCTAATGCTATGGATGATGTATTCATTCATTCATTCATTCAGCAAATATTCATTGAGCAACTTCCAGGTCGTAGACAGAGGGTAATAAGCAAGAGACATGAGATCTCTACTCTCATGGAGCTTACATTCTGGGAGGGAGATGGGGACAGGTGATGGGCAACAAAA